>JAULCC010136589.1:0-13655 GCA_032358795.1 Nuttallia obscurata
AAATACATGGCCTCCAAGGGTCTGAGCCAGTTTCCCTATATGGTATGAAACCTTTTTATTTTGTATATGTTGATGCAGGTGACTGATTATAGGACCATCTTGGTACTCTTGTTTTGTATAGAAAAATGTTAAGATTTGAACCATTTAATTTGTATGCATATACACATATATATCTCTCTGATGTAGATCTATATTTTGCTTAAATTAAGTGATTTCTGTTGAAGAAGGGAATCATATTCTGATTTGCAGATCATGTTTATGCAGGTGTATCAGATGCCATGTCTTATAAAACAATGTACGACAATCTTCATGACAAATATGATATTTGTGACCCTGCTTGTCTGCTCTGACAGTTGCTGCAGTCTTTCCAGGTGTTTATTTCTACCATGAAAACTTTCTTAAGGCACTCTATTATAGCTGTTAAATATATGGTAGCATTTGGGCTACAATAGTTATTGTGACAATTATCAAAACTTTAAACTCATGGTACTTGGTCACTCAGTTAAATATGTTTTATAAGACATTTCCTTGGGTCTACACTGGTTTGTACATATGATATATCTATATGTGAAGGTTAAAGTATGTCATGAGTATGTCAGGCTTTAGAAAAATATTGTATACTGTTATTTACAAATGACTTTATTGTGCTATAACAAACATTTCATTGTATACAAATTGTTTTGATATTTACACTTTCCTGTTATTTGCCATTGTTACGGTATAATTTTATCCTTGTTATATAGAGAATACTTGGAAAGTGTTGAATAAAGATAAAATTTATCCTGTGAGGCTTAGATAATATGAGCTGGGATCCTGGAAGAGTGGTTAACAGTCTTAGATCAAGCAGGATAACACTTCTCTTTATTCTTAACACAACTAGTGTTCCATTTTCCCAATCATTCCATTTACTTATATGCTTTTCCATGAATTATAGGGATTTCTCAGCGAATTATAACCTTATAATCTACTGGTGAAATTATAAGTCATAGTCTGACGTTGAAAACTTAACCTTGTTTTGCACCAATTTATGTTCAGTATCTAAATTACTGGCACTAAATAACCTTTAAACATTTTTACAAGTATATAAGAAATAGAATAATGTTGTTTTTTTCATTGTAAGATAAGAATTCATTTCATCTGGTGGAAAGCAATGGCCAAATTTGCACTCCTGGCTTTGCCAGTTGTGAAAATATAGCCTTTGCTTTCCACTTGAAAAAATACAATTATCCTCCATTTTGTATTTAAATAAAGAAGGTCATAAATGAGTGATTATTTATAATTTTTAGTAAATAATTTAACTAAAACAATGACTCAAGCCTTGGTGAGCATCTTTATGTTTTTAAACAACAAGTTTACTGAAAATTATAATAAATAAACACCCATGTAAGATTCTATTTATCACATGAAATAGGAAAATGTGTCCAGTAAATACAAAAACATCTCAATGTTTAACTTCTTTTTTAAACGATTGCTAATATTACGTCATCTGATGACGATGTTGCTGAGAGTGATGTTATAATGGTTTCAAGTTTAGTCACAGGCTATTAAGAACTTCCTTATAAGTGCCATACCAGGACGTAAATAGAGGATATCTGATGAGTTTTCACTTTATATAAAATTTTATATTAGACGAGTCCAGGAATTTTTATTAAGTGAGCCTCTTAAGCTACACATTGTCATCCTTGAATAGCTATGCCCAGAGTTAGAAGTAAATGATTGATACTGTCAGCTGCCAGCTTGATCATTTGCCAAACTGTAACCAGGATAAGCAAAGAGAGTTTGCCTTGACAACATTTTTTAATTACCTGACCCAGTACTTATAAACATTTTACTTTGAGTATGAGAATGTTCTCAAGCATCTGATTGGTCAGATTTGAGTAGATGCTCAGAGTCAGCCAACAGGATTGCCAGAATCTGAGCACTTACTCAAATCTGACCAATTAGATGCTTGAGCACTTTCTCATACTCAACATCAAATGTTTATAAGTACTGGGCCTGGGTCTGTTAGATGATAATTCCAATATGTAGTACATGCTGGATTTGTTGTTGTTGATATTTTGTTGATAGTGCCATATAAGTTTTTATAAACCTGTTAACTGTGAAATGATCAGATATAGTCTATTGATATCAGTTTATTACAGCAGTGAGTCTTGTGTTGTGCTTGCTGGTAAGTGCATAAGTATGTTTTAAATTCATGTATGCTTTTCCATAAGCTGCTTTGATGTAACTGATTGATAGGTATTTTTTTACTTTTATCTCTTCTATGTACATCATCACAGCAATCTATTATAAACATATAAAGACAATAAGACACAAAAAGCACTGTGAATAGCCATCCTTATAGGTATATGCAAATTACAACAGAATCATATATGTACACTGTAAAATCTTTGCTAATTGAAAGCTTAATATCATCTTAAGATTGTAATACAAATAAAACTCTGATAAAGAAAAACAGTGCAATCATGTATGATCCAAAAAAAATCATTTATCCTGTTCAATCTGTTCAAAAGTTAACTCATTAGCAGTAAAAGTCTATTACTGGTACAACAAAGTTTTTTACTAATTACAGTAAGGAAACAGTTTAATATGACAAAATCTACAGAAATAATGTTTTAAAAGGTTTAACTTTATTTTTTGAAGTATTTCAAAGCAGGTTTTGGTACAAATTTTAACTGTTTCATTATTTGACAACAGGAATATCAACTTCCCATCCATAGGGTAGACAACATAGGAAAATCATGATTGTATGATGTGGTCTTCTGAAACAAATAATTTCGTAAGTCAGTATAAATTTAGAACGGCATGAGCCTTTATTTCAATTTCACTAGAAATGGACATCAATAGAAACCTCCTAATTTCAGTAATGTGCAACACCACAACTTCTCAATTTAGCAAGAGCAGCCCTGTGTCTTGGTCGAATAATAAAACAGCACTAGTTCTCTGCTTTGACATCTTTAAATTGCAGTATGTTCTTAGTTTGTCTTTTCCTTTTCAAGACGGCCCATGTGAACTTCAGTTAAATCTCCTTCAAAGAATTCATGACATTTTTGTTGTGTTGTATTGTAATTTATTTTGATATATGGGATGTTTTGTTTAAACATATTTTATTGCTAAATGCAAAAAGTTGAGACAGTAGTACTACCCACATTAATTAAAGCATACCTAAAATTTTATTTGATAAGAAGTGCCAATGTTTTTATCATTTCATTAAATCTGCAAACCACCAAACTTGCTATATTTTATTGATATTATGTGTAGTGTTAGTTGTGCTGTCACAGTCTTTCATTATAGTAAATATATTGTTATCAAAATCAGACTAATGTCTTTATTTATGTTTTCAAACTCCAAATTGTTTAGCTGCCCATTACATAAAACTTGTGCTGAACAGATTCTTGTTGTATTTACAACATCAAAGTAACAATATTGTTAAATCAGAAAAAAATTGCGATCTATATGAGAGCATCCGATTAGCTCAATGGTAGAGTATCCGCTTCCAGTGTAGGATGTTGTGCCTTTGATCCTCAAACAAGTCGACTTTAACATTTGAAGTAACAGCTTTCCTTCCTAAGCACACAGGATTTGGGGTTAACATTACAACTGGTTTGTTCATGTCAAGATAAAGTCACCAGCTGGGGTTCCAAATAGGGACCATGGGATTTCTTTGTATCCAAACGTCCATTTGCTTTAGATGGCAAATTGTGAGGTAAATCAAACAAAACAACCTGAAAAAAAAGTGTTTTAACAAGATTCATGTCAGATTTCATTTAAAACTTGGTTAAGCATGATGGAACTATATATGAAACCTTTTCATATGTGGTTAGAGAATAGATGGAAAAAGTGTAGTGATTAGGAACTGAAACTCTGTCAGCAATATTTGTGAGGTTCTTCCTCTTTGTGTATTTTTTTGTTGTGGGGCATAACTCCTAAAGTATTGAAGATAATTCAACTGAAATTTTTATTGTAGTTAGAGAAAAGATAAAGGGAGTGCAGTAATTATATGACTGTAATAGTTTTGAGATATTTCCTTTTGTTCATTTTTTTTCTCTGGAGCATATTTTCTAAAGTATCAAAAATATTCAACAATAATTTTATTTGTAGTAAGATAGAAAGAGAGGAAGATTAGTAATTTAGGACTAATTTTGCCTTCCATTATGTTGGAGTTATTCCCCCTCATAACTCCTAAAGCATTGAAGACATTCAACATAATATTCATATGTGAGTACAGGGCAGAGAGAGCAAGTTAAATGTGTAAGAAGCCCAATGTGGCCCTGGGGCATGCTAATGTAGCACAAGAATTGGGACCACTGCTTAGCCCTGGCATGATCGTAAGAGGTGACTGATAGGGTTTGAACGTTAATCTGGAGTTTCTACATCTCTGATTCTCCAGCAGGTATTAAGTTGTTGGATCCATACCCCATATTTTTTATCTTGATGAAAATGAGATGTGGATCCAACAAGTTTTTTCCTGTATGGCGCCATATAACCTATACAGTGTTGCGGTGCCATAAAACCCAACTCAATCAATCAGTGTGCGAGAAATGTAACCCTGTTTTAAATGTATATGGATTTATTGTTTTTTAGCTTGACTTTTCAAGGAAAAGACTAGCTATCCTACTCACTTCTGCGTCCATGTTCTTGTATGCGTCACATCTTGGTTAACGTTTTTGTACCAGTTCACTTTTTTTTCACAACCATAAGAGATATTGTTTTGGGTAAAAATCTGTAACTGACCCTTCAAAGTCTAGAGCCCTGTCCTCCAACAGCTCTTGTGTTTTTTGTGGTTTTTTTAGAACTTATTGTCGCTTAAACAGTAATTCAGTCATATCATGACATCCAGCTCATTACAGGTGGAGGAAGACCCCTGTACACTATTTCAGCCATAGAGTGCGACCAGGTAGAACCACCGACCTACTGCAAGCCAGCTGGAAGGCTTCCTCACTTGTAAATCTGAAGTGCCCAGACCGGAATTAGAACCCACAGCTATGAGGGGCTGTGAGATTGCATGTCAGTGACTATAACCACTCGGCCACGGAGGCCCCATGTGGATTTATTCCCCTTTGGTCTTGTCCGGAGTATTACTCCTGTGGTATTAAAGATGTACTTATAATTTTTGATATATTGACAAAGGACAAACAGAGAGAAAGTGCAGGGTTTAAAAACCAAGGCATTTCTTGCAGTATTTTGTTATTAATGCTGCTCCTTTCCTTTTTAGCTCACCTGAGCCAGAGGCTCATGGTGAGCTATTGTGACCGGCCTTTGTCCGCCATCCGTCATCTGGCCCCCGTCGTCCATCCATCAACATTTGCTTCAAACGACATCTCCTCCTAAACAGCTTGGCCAGTTTTAGTAAAACTTTTCAGAAATGTTCCTTGGGTGGTCCTCTTTCAAAGTTTTTCAAAGAATTTGATTCCATGCAGAACTCTGGTTGCCATGACAACAGAAAGGAAAAACTTTAAAGATCTTCTCCTCCAAAACTAATGGGCAGACTGGAGAATAATTTAGCATAAGTGTTCCTTGGGTGACCCTTTTCAAAGATTGTTCAAATCATTTTGATCTGTAAAAAAACATGGCCGCCAGGGGGTGGAGCCTGTTTTCCGTATATGTATATATAGTGAAAACTTTAAAAATATTCTTCTCCAAAACTGATGGCCAGATTTGAAAATAATTTGGCACAGATCTTCCTTGTGTGATCATCTACAAAGATTGTTCAAATTATTTTGATCTGTTAAAAAACATGGCCGCCAGGGGGGCAGAGTCTGTTTTTCTTATATGTACATAGTGAAAACTTCTCCAAAACTAGAGGCCAGATTTGAAAATAATTTGGCACAGATATTCCTTGTGTGACCCTCTACAAAGATTGTTCAAATTATTTGGATCTGTTAAAAAACATGGCGGCCAGGGGGTGGAGTCTGTTTTCCTTACATGTATATAGTAAAAACCTAAAAAATCTTCTTCTCCGAATCTAATGGCCAGATTTGAAAAAAATGATTTGGCATAAATGTTTCTTGTGTGACCCTCTACAAAGATTGTTCAAATTATTTTGACATGTTAAAAAAACATGGCCGCCAGGGGGGGGCAGAGTCAGTTTTCCGTTTATGTATATAGTGAAAACCTAAAAATCTTCTTCTCCAAGACATAGCTGACAGATTTGAAATTTATTTGGCATAAATGTTCCTTGGATGACCCTCTAAAAGGACTGTTCAAATTATTTTGATCAGTAAAAAAATCATGGTTTCCAGGGGTTAAGGCTATCATGTTTAGGTGAGCGCCTCTCGGGCCAACATGGCCCTATTGTTTCTAAAAGTGATGACCTACCTGTTTACATAAATCCCATATGATAGTCATACTCTGAGAGCTCTTATTTTGTACTTAGCAGAGCCACAGTATACTTTCTGGTATATATTTTACTTTAGTTGTTATGATTTAAATTTCCCCTAGTGAGTTTGGTGTTTATACCTAATGAAATATGTATGACCCTTGTTAGCTCACCTGAACCTCATAGTGGGCTATTGTGACCGGTCTTCATCCATCTGTCCCTCCATCGACCTTCAACAATTGTTTTAACAATTTCATCTCCTTAACAGCTCCGACAATTTTTATAAAACTTTACAGATATGTTCCTAAGCCGGTCCCCTTTCAAAGTTATTCAAAGAATTGGATTGAATGCAAACTGGTTGCCATGGCAACAGAAAGGAAAAACTTTAAAAGATATTTTTCTCCTAAACTGGTCGCCAGATTTAAAAATAATTTGGCATATGTGTTCCTTGGGTGGCCATCAACAAAGATTGTTCAAATTATTTGATCAGTAAAAAGCATGACCTCCAGGAGGCCGAGTCAGTTTTCCTTAAAGTATATAGTGAAAACTTAAATAATTTTCTTCTCCAAAACTAGTGGCCAGATTTAAAAATAATTTGGCATAAGTGTTCCTTGGGTGACCATCTACAAAGATTGTTCAAATTATTTGATCAGTATAAAACATGGCCTCTAGGGGGACAGAGTCAGTTTTCCTTATATGGTTTTAGTGAAAACTTAAATTATCTTCTCCAAAACTAGTGGCCAGATTTGAAAATAATTTGACATAAGTGTTCCTTTTGTGATTTCATTAATCTTCTCCCCTGAAATCATAAATGCTAGAACTAAAATATTAGCACATTATATTAGCATATTATATTTATATGGGGAAACTTTCCCCTATTGTTTATAAAAAAAATTGGCTGCCTTCTTCAGGTGAGTGTCTCCAGGGCCATCATGGCCCTCTTGTTATATGTAAGGTAGGGAAAAACCCTACATACTTCCAAACCGGAAAAGTCTTGGGTCGCTCAACTGCAATTTATCATCTAAGGATGGCCCCACCTGGTCTTGCTTTCATTTGCTGTTATTAATCTGTTTCATCTGGTATATTTAAAGAGATGACTAAAACAGAAAAAGGTTTTCACAATTTATTTTCTATGATATCCATATTGAACTTAAAAAAGGCCAACAGTATTATATATATACATGTAGTACACTTCTTTTTCATAGGATAAATGCATGGCTCAACCATCAATAAGTATTCTGATAGATATAAAAAGACAAAGAAAAAACAAATAACAAACTGTAACAATACCTATTCCCCTTATCACAGATATTTTTGTACATTGGACGGAATCATTCATTCTCTGGCATTAAAAATTAGCTTTTTTTTGTAAAAATATATTTGACATTTTTAATTCAACCCTCCCTGTTTTTAACATCTCGATTGGTACAATTAAAATAAACCCCAACAATTTTTGTCTATCATTTATTTATGTTTATCATATTTTGTCTTATCATTTTCAACATTATTAAAATAAACCCCTTTGTTCTGCATGTGCTAAATGCTTAACACTTTCAACAAACTACATCTCGACCACCCATAATGTCCCGTATATTGAGGATATCTGTTAAGTTTTCTGACGAGTCTAATAAAATCTTATATAAAATGAATCTGATATTCTTTTTATCACATGACAATACAACAAGAGATTAATAAGATTTTTCTTATTGAATTTAACAAAACTGATAATCCAGTTAAGTCTATGACATCATATTTTGTCATTACTACCTGATGTCATTGGTTCATATAATATATTGTTGTTTGTATAAGAAAATATGTGATGATTATATATTACACCAGAAATAAGCAATGTGATAAAGTGCTTTATGTATATTACCTTCTAGGTGAATGCCTAATGTGAATGTAATTTATTTTATGTACAAGTAAAGGAGACCCATAAGGGCCTGTGCTCTACTTGTTTGCTTAATTTAGCACAGCAAAGAAAAGTAACATGAAAATATATTTAAAAAAATAAAGCGTCAGAGCTTCTTTTATATGCAAGATAGAGTCATCAAACTTGATTTTTAGTTAGGTTTGGATCCCTTGTATACAGTTTCAATGAATTGCAAGGGTTTTCAAAAAGAAACAAGTTTCTATGGATATCTAACTAGTGTACAAGTTTGGTAAACATCGGATAATAAATCAAAGTGCTATTGTGTTCTAAAACTCATTTATAGCATTTTTTTTCCAATTTCAAAGCCATAATGTCATACATGGTCACCTGACTACAATTTTTAAAGGGCCCAAACTCTCATCAATATTTAAGTGTTATACAAGTTTATGAAGACTTTGATAAAAAATGTAGGCAATATTGTGCTACAAGCTCTATTATACAAATTTTGACATATTCAAGGGCCATAAACTAGTCATGCATAGGCTAATCTGGCTGGTTTTCAAAAGAAATCAAGCTCTCATGGATGTTACCTTACTACTGTGTAAGTTTGATTGAGATACAATCAATATTGAAGACTTTATTATGCAAGCAACTGTTTATGGACACATGAAGGACAAACAATGTGCCATGGCATAAACTCTTCTAGCCTTAGGCCCATAGAGGTACAAGCATGGACATTTATAACAATGAAATAAAGCAATGCTATACATACATGGTTAAATGAGTTTGCACTTGTACTGCTGATTTTATTGTGGTCTATACTGTTCCCTTTTGGCTAATCCATTTATTACTTGAATTATTTATTTAAACAAAAAGTGCAAACCTGAATCAGAGTCTACATTGTTTGTTTAACCTAACCTTCTTGGATAAACCATTGTAGAAATGATTTTTTTTGTAGAAATACTGTCAACTTCTTTGGTTTTCATATCATATTGTATATACTGCATACCACAGGGAACACATTATATATCTATAAAAGCTATCTAAGAAATTTCCACAACATTGACCGGAAACTGTGATTTGTCACAACACTCAGTGAGTAAGTTTCACACACAGACACTTAATTCAGGTCAAATTATGTTAAAATCATTCAACTGTTGAGTTTTTATAACTGACACATATCTAGTGAAGCCTGTTAACAAATTTCTGCTAAATCCTTTCTCGGCCACAGATGGAAAGATTATTAGTCCAAACCCTAGTTCTCCCTATTCAGTCTGTATAGAATATGTCAGGACTAGTTCTGCAGTATTTATACTCCTTCCCCATCCTGTCAACATTTCTCAGAAATATTTTCAATATAGTTCAAAGAAAATTTCAGAAATTGGAATATTAACCATGAGCATTTCCACATATGGCTTCACAAGGGTTTCATCAAGAACAGTGACAAAAAGGGCTAAATGAAAGAAGTATTATCAGATCCAAACACCTTGGCCATTTATCTACGAAAATTTATCAGAGTTTGTCTGCAGATGGCCTCCTACTTACAATTGGTATCTTACAAATATCCTGGATAACAGATACAATATGTTGTTCTTAGGTGATGACCTCACAAAGACAAAATTTGAAATTATAGAAATACATTTCAGTAAACATCATCAGGTATTCCTGGTTTTAAAACAGCTATTTCTACTTCAGAAAATTATGGCTGTCTGTTTCTATAACAATATGGTACAATTAAACTGAATTTGCACACTAATCTTAATTTTACAATTTTTTATTGCAATAAAAGCAACATAAAGTTTTCTGTTCATATAAGCAAGTGCTAGTCTTTCTCTCCATTCCAATTTCCATCCAATCACAGCATTCCTGTGATACATAGTTCAAAAGTCAGCCAATCACAAAGCAACTGCCACTTCCTGTGAAACAAGAGACTGGGAGGGTATGAAATACTTCTGCGACGATTTCAGAGTTATGAGTATTGGTTCCTGGAAGCGGAGGTCATATGCATCCAAGACATTTGGGAATGGGTTTAAATTTATTGCTTTCATTGGTAGGTTGATACTGTTGACAAAGCCATTGATCTGGCCAGGGACTGGATGGTAGCCACGTGCAGTCATTGGAGGCAGACGATAATCTGAAAGAATAAAGATATATACATGTATATTTTAACAACTTAAAATAATCAAGCTACTCTCAATGATTTACTGGGTAGAATCAGTTCTATAAAACCCCTGATGTAGTACCTGGTTGAATTTAAGCTTATTTTAACAGCTCAATTATGTTGAAAGCCGATGGCTGGTAGAGACACTTTTGGGGTCCATTTACTCAGTAGAACAAGAACTGTGGTCTATTTATGGTTGAGAGAACCCCCTTCCTCTAAGGGCTTGAACCAACAACCTCCTTTAAGGCAAAGGCTGACACCCTATCCACAACACCATTGCACCCTTGTTTAAGTATCCTTTTCAAGGAAACACCACATGTTTAAGTATCCTATGTAAGGACACATTACAGAGTGATCCTTGTAGAAACCAAACTGGTGACCCATCAATGACAAGTCCAATGACCACTGTACTACCAAATTCCACAATAAAATGCTACTTACCAACGTGCAGATTGGTTTCTCTGTGAGGCCTGCAATGGCTGGTATGTGTTTCTCCCAGACGCACAAGGCTTGGTTTGCTGCAATAATAAGAACATGTTGAGTATGACATACCATAATGCAGCAAGGTGGTACAGCATAGTGTATATGCCAGGCAGCATACCACAGAAAAAGAGTTTAAAACAATTGAATTTTCAGTATCAGTAAGGTTAAGGCAAAGAATATTTAAGTCTGAGCCCAATAATGGTTGGCAGACACATGTGCCAGTAAAGTATAAGGAGGGATTTCACTTTAAATCATATAATGTTCAACTGAAATAGTTTTCTGAGTCAATGTAAGATTTGTCAAGCTGCTGTCAATGAGTAAATCTGATTCATAATTACTGATAAATCTGAAAGTTAAAGCCAACATTAAGGTTTTGTTTTGGATGATGGATTGACAAAGCACGGAATTATACACAAGTTAACGGAATCGAAACTCGCGTACACAATACAGGTAGCTCTCGTTTTAACAATAGGGACACTGCGAGACTGGAGAGACGTGAGATAAGCGTCACTGGGGCCGTTTTGAAACAAGACAGATAGCTAATCTCACCGATTATTTCCATCTAGCGACTATAAATGCGTCTGGGTGATACAGAGTACGATCAGATAAGCGTCTGACTGATACGGATGAGGGGCCTATTGATGATGGGCGAGATCTTCGAGTTGCAATTCTGTTTGTTCTTAATTCCGTGGACAAAGTAACCATGATGAATCTTCTTTTATTTTATCCAAGAAAAGATTACACTAAAAAGATCTTCATCCTCAATCATGGTAGTGCCTTCATTAACAATTAAGATATAAACAGCACGACAACTGACTAACAAAATCTCCATTTCAATGATCTTAAATGAGATAGGGGAGAGAACTCTTCTTCAAGTTAAATTTCATGTTATAATTAAATACTCTCCATTAACCATGACATGGTATAGGGGTTTTGTTACTAAATATAGAAACAAACACACATGCTTTGAAACAATCACAAATGGAGACAAACAATTTTGAAACCCAACCTCACATTTAAAACTTCATTTCGTTGGTTAGATTTTCATAGAGGTTCCCAAGCAGAACCAATGAAAGTGCCTCATTAAGTATTCATGATTACAAGATTTTACTAGCCAAATGGCCCATCGTACACAATTAAAGAAGTATCAGTTTTGTGTATCAGGGGTGGTATCCTGCCTTTAACACAAACATACTAAAAGTCTTGCCCTGGTCTTCTCTGTATGTCAAGATACTGTTCAGACATTGACACTTTTTTCTGTTATCATATTGGACTTAAATTCCACCTAGTCACAAATGCAAATCTATTACTCCATGTCTCTATTGTGTATCACTTTATCTTATTCCGTTTATATGGTTTAACTGTTATTGTAAAAATTGTAGATTTTACCTGTGGTAGAGAAAGGATTCAGTAAATGTACAGAAAATCATGGATGCAGTGTAAAACAATTGTCTTATTTGTACTTACTGAGGAATCTTGGGTAAAACGAGCACTGTATTTTTAGCTTGCACCACATTTTCTTTAGAGCCCGGCACTTTCTTGCCCGGAGCCCGCATGGCCTCCAAATCCTTTTCCATCATCATGTCACAAAAATAATTGATGGCATCGATGTAAGTGGCATTTTCTATTAGTGCTGGGTCAGGGGGACGGTCAAATGTAACAGTCACTCCGCGGTTTTTGGGAATGTCTTCAAGAGTGGTTACCGTCTCTTGATCCTCCTGGATAACTGTCTCTGTTCCAATACCCTAGTGACATTGGACAGAAATTTAAGTCATGTTTATAAAACAATACAGTCTGAGGACTGAAAGTAAAACTATTTTATATTATTTAAAAATCTGAGAATGGTAGAAACAATTTGGTATATGCATATCCATTAAGCATTGATTAGGATGTAACGTCGGTCAACTTATTTAGGTCTTTCTTGAAGTTTTCTAGGTAGAACCAATACTAACAAATCCTAAAATTTGTCTTGACAAGTAACATACACTGGACACTGTGGTTCATGTGAGAAGGTACAAGTGTACCTTCAGTTACAAATCTGTCACCCTTACAATTGAAGACTTCAGCATAAGAACAGTTTACACATACTGGTAGCCTTTGGAAATTTTAATAATATTATAAATACTTTTACAGCAATTCATTTGCCTCAATATAATATTGCAGATGTAGTTGATGACAGCGATGTAGGGGGCATTCTCCATTAGTGCAAGTAAGACTGCATAGATGTGCAGGACAATCTAGATCTACACTGGTCTCTCATGACAAAAGTTGTATCCATGGAGTAAAAGGTTTTATAATGCCCTGTAAAAGTTGTCTATATATATTTTAAACTCAAATGTCTTTTCCATTTTTCATGTATTTATGTATCATGAAACAGTCTTTGAGAATTTTTTAAAAAGAGTCACTGAAAACACGCTAAAAACATCTACACAGTTACTAACAGGGTAAGTTTTAGAGGTAAAACTACTAATTTGGAGTGGCTTTTTGTAATTATTACCACAAGTCTCACTTCCAGTCATAGTGCATCCATGTTTCCTGAATATATCTAAACAATTTCAACAGTTTTCAGATATTCAATATCTGGAGTACAGGAGCTTTAACTTGAAACTAAAATTACTGATATCAGTTGATCATAGCTGAAAGCACTATTCCACATTGCTAAAGTACAGGCTTACCACCGTTAGCTCAAGTGGTAGAGCGTCCGCTTTCGGTGCTGGAGGCCGCGGGTTCGATCCCCGGCCAGGTCATACCAAAGACTTTCAAAAAAATGGTAGTAATGGCTTCCCTCCTTGACGCTCAGGATTTAGGGTTAGCATTAC
>JAULCC010136810.1:0-13652 GCA_032358795.1 Nuttallia obscurata
AGACAAAGCTGAAAAATACACCATACGACCTAGCTGGGTTTGTCCAAGTGTCTTTAAATAACAAATTATTTAATTATATATAACTAGATCTAATATGAGTCAACATTGTTTGAAAATCCCTTGGCATATTACTCAGTTTCACTGCTATGGTATTATAGTATGACTAACTGACTAACTTTAACAACCCCCCCTTTCCTGGCAAAAAACAATTGAAAAAAAAAATAAAAGAAAGCCCACACATGTAATTTAGAACCATAAAGAATGCATATAACTGTAAAGAAAGGCATTTTCAATTTTACCCCAACTGTTTCATGTCGCATTACCTTCATACAATTATTTCCAGCATTTAGTTACTTAATCTCTCGTAATATGTTCGTAGAACTATAAAAAAAATAAAAAGATGAACATATAGAAAACCTTCAAAAAGTATTGTAGATGATTAGAACTTAAATTTGCAGAAAAACTCTGAACCTGTAAAAAAATATTTTTGTTCGGTCATGGCACCATTATAACATTTCTTTACCTGTGGTATAGTGTTCACTGGCTTAGCTCCTAGATAATACTTGAAATGGACAAGTCAGTTTTGTGAATAATTCATTTTGTGTTGATTAAATGCCTTTGGTTGTTTTGTCAGGATTACACTCCTTTTACAAATGTGCCTATCAATAGAAGTCCATTAAAGCATTATAAGCCAGTGTAGGTACTTAATCAATTCTGGTCCAGCATCCAGCCCATCATTACCTGAACAAATACTCAGCGACATTTAATTCATTTTGCTCGCTTAAACCTGTGTTGACATTGGGGTGTTTCTCTCCGCTTTTTCCCAGCACTTGTCAATCAACAGCTATAGGTTTTATACAACCAGCCAAAAGAGTATATAATCTCAGAAATTGGGAGACAAAAAAAATGTACAATGTGATGTGGATTGGTGCCGAGGAAATAGTTGGAGGAAATAGTTGCCATGGGTCATAATGTCAGATGATTGTGTTCAGACAGTGTCGTTTTTGTTTATTTGTTAAAAACAAACTGATGACATGAAATAAAAGTTGTCATCTACAGATACGGAAATTTCTCATAAAGTAATAAAACTAATACTTTGTGTGATTGAGAAGTCAGTGATTTAATCCGCTGTGATCAGATTACTGGCCAAAATTTGATTGAGAGACTTCAGGATACAATTATTTCGCTACAACCCTTTTTCATCACACTGATTTCTTGTAATAACATTGAAACAAATCAAAACAATGGTGATCTGTCAAATAAGTATTAAAGGAATTAATTGCGTGGGAAATTGGTGGGAAAAGGCTATTTTATCGGGCAATCTTTGTATAAACTCATGTAAGGTACATTTGTTGTCGCATCTGGTGTGAACGTGGGTCGCATTGATTTGATTGGTCCATTATTCTGATCGCATTGATTTGATTGGTCCATTATTCTGATTGAAGGGAACTACTTTTGTGTTAATACACTTATATTTATTAAAGAAGTGATAAAGACAGATATTACAAAAGTTACAGTTTGTTTTGAAGACCAATGTTGGGCAGCTTTGAAGGTTAAATGAGTGACAAAAAAAATCAAAAAAATTGTTTATATGTCATATTTTAAAAGGATAATTGTGCATTATTTTTTTACTTGCTTACATGTAAGACTGGAAAACTTGGTGTTAAACTGGTGTACTTCCAAATGGTATCGTAATCAAATTCAGATATTAAAAAGGAAGAAAAATGTGTGTGTGTGTGGGGGGGGGGGGGTGCAGGGTTTACAAGATATTCATGACCACTGGTCACATGTATGCACAAACTTGAAATTTACAGTCATCATAGTTATATAATCCCACTTGTATATTTGTATTTCTCCCTAAAGTCACACAGTTCACGGAAATTTTGGCATGGTCATAGATCCCATTCTGTACTGGTGGTGTTGACAAACAGTCGAAGCTGCTTTTTCCCTAACAGCCCACAATCCATTAGTGTAACTGTCAGTGCGGTGGATTTTATGGGTAGTAGTTTAAGATGGCAGCACTGTTATACCTATATTGTCTGACATTTCCCCCACACTGTTTAATGGCGTAGCTACCTACTCGCACAAAGTGCTCTGGTTTTAACAGTCTCTGATCTATCCGGCTTCACAATCATTACAAATGGAGTTTTTATGGTGGAAAATAAATACCTATCTTTTATGGCAGTGTTGGGTTTGGACCCAGTAGTAGTGGGGGTCCCCCAGAAAGAGAGCCATTGGCTTTGTACTGAGGAAGCTGGAGAACGGACCCTTGTGATATATGGTTATAAATTCATTAAGTGCAGATGGAAACAGCCTGATAAAGATTTCAACACACAGAGATCCTTCAAAATTTGCATTATAGTGATGTATGGACATATACTGGTAGCATGGCATCTTGACATTAAATTACTTGAAGTTGGCCATTCTCTGTATGGGTTACTGGTATTCCATCCCACAGTCCTGTGTATTAGGATCTCACACAGAATTCAAATCATTTGATCGGTTGGTACATAACTGATGGTATGAATAGTTTCAACCAATGAAAATTATATCAATCTGAAGGATATTTATCTTTCATCATGTTCCTTAATTTATTGGAAAAAAGAGACATTTAGACGGTTGATAACCAATGAGATCTGTTCCTAGCCAAAGCTTTATATTATACTTTTCAAACTCATATACCGGTACATTGCAAAAGTAAAGAATGGACAAAGGGAACAGTACAAATAAGGAGAAAGAAGAAAGAAAATAAACCATTGGATAAGGAATCTAGCAACCGATAAGACAAAATTAAAAAATAAGAACTTAAATGGCTGATGTTGTTGGTTCTAAGTTGTGTACCATTTTGCGTATTATATCTTATCATTGGATCATGTTATGCTCAAGTTATTACTATTTATGATTTCACCAGATTTTTTATGATTTAGGATGGTTCTCAGACTCCTCATGGCTCCATGACCCAATCAGGAGCTGTGCGCACGAGATTTGGAAACACTGCTGAAATTTTCTGCAGGAATGGCTTCATTGTCTTCCATTATCTCTGCTCGGTATTCCTGTCGGGGAGAAATTAAGTTAAATTTTTAGGATCAAAAAAGTTTAGAGACAGAGAAAGTTGAGGCGAGGAGTGGATGAGAGAATTTCCCAATTGTTCCTCAGCTCAAACTATTGTTCCGACCCAATCCATAACATGCCTTACAATGTTGGTGCTTGCATCTTTTGAAAGCTCATTAATCATGAGGAAGACATCTCGGGGACAACAATAACCTTTTTGCATGAAATTTCATTCCCATAGGATAGCAGTGGGCTGTTATTTGTACTAAAGTCATGCAGTTGAATGCATTGCATCTTTACAAAATTTCATTTGTCCTTCATGCACACTTGCATTCAGATGCATGGTGCACTTTTTGCACCATCAGTATTATAATCAGCTCCTCAATCCCGTTCCATTATTTTCTACTGGAGGTTCTGTTGAGGACAGTCTGTATTAATCACCTTCTGACCAGTTTCTAATTAACTCTTTCAACCCTGAATAAATGTCATCTGCTTAAAAATTGTCTGCAAAATTTCGAAAAGTTTGTTGCTTTATTCCTCCAGATTTTTGTAGAAACAGAACTTTAGAGCATCAAACAATTTGGATCCCTGCATGATCAGGCTGTAAGGATCCAAACAGTTTGCATGCATAGCTAGAGCATCAAAGGTCTTCAAAAGTGGTCTGTAGCATTGAAAGGGTAAACCAATCAGAATGTTACCATACACAGTTGTTAGCCAATTCAAATGTTACCTTACACAGTTGTTAACCAATCAGATTGTTATCTTACACAGTTGTTATCCAATCAGATTGTTATCTTACACAGTTGTTAACCAATCAGATTGTTACCTTATACAGTTGCTAACCAATCAGATTGTTACCTTACACAGTTGTTAATTTAAGTTGGTGGGCAACCATATCAATTTCTCTGTGATTGTGTATGAGACAAAATCTTATTTGAAGTTTCAACAGAACTTTATAATCAGCTATATATGTGTATATTCAAATAAATTGATTAATATTGGCCTATTTCGTACCATTTATTTATTAAGTGTCAAAGTTGTTTATAAATTTACAAAACATGTTTTTGTAACATTATAAATTTAACATTTATTTCACTCATATAGTTGCCAAGTATGACATTATTTTAGTGTTTTGAAACATAAAAGAAACAGTGTTTGAAATGACATTATTTTAGTGTTTTGAAACATAAAAGAATGTTTAAAGATACTACCTTTTCATATTAGCTTTGATATTGATGTAATGAACACTGTTGCAGGTTATATAGTGTACAAAAATTAGCTGTTTTGACTGGTTTGCCAAAAGTAGCTAGATAATTTTTCAACACTGAACAGTTACTGCTGTCTGCTTAAATGTCAGCAAAATGTTTTAAAAAAATTACACTACTCTCATCCAGAATTTTGTAGACACAGAACCTGAGTGTCAAACAGTTTGGATCCCTGTTCAGGCTCCACATTAGGATCTAAACAGTGTGCATGCATAGCTAGGGCATCAACGGTCTTCAAAGTGTTTTTAGTGTTGAAACTAAGGGCTTAAAGGGAAACTCTTATCTTACTGTTGGCCATCTCTTTTACTTTTATTGCCCTCATAGCAAAGCAGTATTGAGGAACTGATTTTACAGTCATATTCCTTTTTTTGGTATCCAAGATGCTCTATTTGGAATGCAAGATGCATGAATTAAGTGTCTCTGTTTAACTGTTCATATTAGAAAGGGAAAGGTTTCAGACAACTATCACATTACATTGTTTTCATTGATATCAGTTGTCATTTGGTTCAATTTCAATAGTTGGAAAACAAAGTTGGGACCCCCAGCTGAGAGCATTACCTCCCTTGAGAATCAAATAACAGTGCATGCATTCTCATGCAAGACAAGATCAGCTCCTGTTACTTTACTTATTTGCTTGTTTGACTAGTAGTGTGACCTCATTGTGGACAAAGTTTTCTGCAACTTAAGTTTTCTTTTAATATTGCAAGAGATTTTGTGAGTTTCTTGTGTCATCAAGTCTTGTTGCCTCCAACTTGATTACAGGTCTTGGTTTATCCACTTTGATTACAGGTCTTGGTTTATTCACCTTGAAGGTCATGGTACCTTCATCATGAAGACTGTCTTAGGTCAGAGAGTTCTAATGCATGACCAGCTCTAAAAGACATTTTTGGAATAACTCATTTGAATTTTGCATTTTGCATTAAAGCCATCATTTTATATTGTGTCTACATACAAATTTCTTGCAGAAAGAATTCATAAGGTTAAATAACAGAGAAATAAATTCTTAAGCATAAAATTAATTTTGTTCTGACCTTCAACTTTGTTTCTTTGACATGAACATTAACTCTTTTTAAGTGCAAGTCCAACAAAATAAATTTTTGAGTATGTTTTCAAAGATGTGTACAGTTCTGTGGGTCAGACTTAAAGAAGATGAAATTTAGAGATTTAAGAATGTGGATCCAGATCAGTATAAAACCACTGTAACCACTATTTTGTGTGAAAAAGAGACCTTTTGTCCCCAAGCAATTAATAAAGGATCCAATCGTTTCTTGGAAATTGGAAAGTCTGTAATAGAACTACATTACAGGAAAGTATGCAGTTTATTGAAAGTTGGTTAGGTTTTCAATTTCAGCCAAGAAGCTCTCTCTTTTATGTTAGTTTACAATGAAATTTCAGATTCATTAAAGTGCCAATGGCACTCTGTAATGATATCAATAAAAACGCTGTCTTTCTGTGAAATAACTGCCATCAGCTGTATTCTGTTTTCTCAGTCATTTAGCAGGGGTGTTACTTGAGAGACAACAATCTCTTTTAAGTCTGATAAAAATTAAATATTTAAATACTTAAGTGTCAAGACAATTTTCGCAGACACTTTTCACAGCCCTCAGTAAGGGCTTTAGTTTGCATGTGAATGGTGCATAATGGGCTGCATGCGCATTGATTGTGTTAAAAGTCTGCATGTTTAGATTATCCTGTTTCTAGGGGCCACAATCCTGTGTCATTGAGCGGTCCCACTTTTCCTTATTATAGCTGGGTCTTTTTTAGTGAGCATGGCAGTGCTGTAATGCAGTTAACACATAGTTTATTTTGTTTGTAATTATCATGTAATTATTTTTATGATTTTTATGTGAGATTATGAAAATGTTTTAAAATTGTTATATAATTATGTCAACATTTTGAAAGTGAGATTGTGAACTTTTAGACAAATTATTCTTGAATTTTGTTGATAATTTTATAGTAAAACTGCTTTTGATTTAAATTTTGATTGTTTAAAAAAAGGAAATGTTTTAATATCATTGTTGAATTGTTATGATAATTTTCAAGTGAAATTGTAAAAATGTTGTCATTTCAACATTATCCCAAAAATGCCAAAATAAAAAAACGTATGCTGGTTGTTGTTTTAGAATATAAATTTTCTTATAAAACATAACCAGTGGTAAAATAAAAAAAAGTAAACTGACATTTAATTGCCATGACATCATCCACTGAATATTAGACTTGTACAGTACATGAGAACTATAAGAGTCTGGTTTTCTTCCAAGACAAATATTGGCCATTTAGTCTGCTGCCGTGATTGTTGTTCTTTGTTGTCTATGTGTTTTGCAAATGGCCTGTGAACTTGTTGCAAAAACGTGTTTGTTATATATACATACACACGGGAACATTCGTTACCACCCATTAGTCTGTTAGAACACCTGCATTACTTCTCAACAGCAGAACCTGCATGCTTGCATCCATTGTGTGGATTTCTGTCTGTATCGTTTTCATCATGGCAATACAAGAAGTCCTAAGTATTTCCTTTGTGATAACACCGACAATGGCATACTGTTTTAGAACTGATTGGCGTTTTGAAGCAATTGAGATTGGATGGATTATAAAGAGGGTGTTCAATTAGGGGTCACCTGAGGAAAACATTATTAGGACAGGACTAAATGTATTCTGTCTTAAAGATGATGGGTGTTAATGAAGCATTTAGATAGATGATTGAGGACAAGAGGAAAGACACAGGGAAAGGTAGGGGGAAACATATTAGGGGTTCAACCAACGTTAGATCCAAATGTGGATTTGGCAAATGATCAGAACAGTTGGTTATAATGCAAACAGGCAAACAAATTGCTTGATTGCTGGCATTTCAATAATTGGCTCAATTATTTGTGCAGCCAGAGACCAGAAGATATGTCTTCAATGCTACTGACAGAAAATACATATTTCTGTGGAGCCTTAATCTAAGTGCTTAAAGATAAGCAGATACTCCCTTTCAGAACACCCAAACATCAAATTGAAATTGACAGGATAAGAGCCATTAAAACCATAAAGAACCAATAGTTTTTTAAACAGATAAACATTAGTTACTACAGCTACATTAGATTGATATATGCAGTTTTGTCTATATTTTAAACGATTGTCATAATTGTGTGTATAATTTAAACCTAAAGACCGTGACCGCCTGGTTATCTCTAGTGATATAGAGCATCTGATCCGGTGTAGGAGACCTCAGGTCTGATCCCCAGCCAGGTCAAACCAAAGACTTTAAAATTGGCTTTCCCTCCTTGGCTCTTAGGATTTAGGGTTAGCAATCTTTGTATCAGATTCCCTCTCTCTGGGACGTCCATCAGACCTATAATTGGCAAAGAGTGACATAGATGATATAAACAAACAAACAAACATACAAACAAAAACCTGAACAAACTAATGAACTACAGTATGGACTTTTCACATAATTTTCTAAAATACCTTCAAATTAACCCTTAGCCTGCTGAAAACAATTGACGTCTATTTAAACTGTCATCTGCCTGAATAAATTCATCAGATTCGCCCAATATTTGGAGAAACAATAAGCCGAGTGTCAAACAGCTTGGGTCTGGAATAGTATCCGAGTTACTCAGTGTCTGATCGGGATCCAGGCTATTTGCAAAGTCTATCACAGTTGCCCTTAGCAGGCTAAGGTTTAATAAAAAGTGGGTACTTATTCATTAGAACAATCTTTCTACAACATTGGTATGTGTTATTTCTATAAGAGTGCTGCTTCTGCAAGGTTTCCCTATGTTTAAATCCTTTGCTGATAGACTTCATTTGCTTCCATTTATCCAGGAAGTAAAATCCACCATCTTTTAAATCTCTAAGGTCCTTGGAGGATAAGTGTTGGATTTAATCACACCATCATTTTTACTAATAAATTACACATTTTCCTATGGACAATTAATTGCCTGCAACTCGGGATGTATTTCAACTGTTATGTCTAACAACAATTGCATGATAAATCATATCATTTGGGAAAAGGTGAAAATCAATATCTTGGAGTAACAATTTTCCAGAGATCTTAGCTTCCCTATGTCTCTGTCAAGGCATTTCCCTTGGGAGGGAAAAAAATGTGGTTTGTATTGATTAAAACATGGGATCCACAAAGTTTGATTTCATTTGACATGGTTCTAAGGACTTTCATAAGTTTTATCAGGAAAGCGAATTTTCCTTTTTTTCACCTCTGGTAAATTCCTGATGGTGCGATAAGGCTTGATGTTAAGTGGATATGATAGAAAACTCTGTAATCTATGCATCCACCATTGCATGGGGATACATCCGAAGAATGTAAACTTTTCCCTGGAAAATTAATAGCTTTGGGAAACATCCTAGGTTGTTGTATCTTGTCCGTGTAGAATATGTAATAGTAATTGTCTATAAACTGAATCGGAAATTCCTGTTATTCTGTGTCTAGCAAGATTGACGGGTTGGTGTCGGGGTTTCAAATAAATCTTAATCCTGCATGATTATGGCTTTTGATAAAAAAAAAGACCATTACCCCAATGGTGACGATTTTTGTGGATTTAAAAGATATTTAGTGGCAACTAGCACATAGAAATTGAGGAACTGATCTGTAGAAATTGAACAAATGCAGCCATTTAAGTGTTTGGAGACTTTGTGCGGCGCCTTATTGCAATGAAGGAAGAGTAAGTCGTCGAAGTGGTACTAATGAAAATATAGCAGACATCACAGCATCATGGCTGGAGTGAAATAAATCTATTGTTTAGATGAGACTTGATTTAAATGGTGCTAGGGTCGATGGAGCCAGAATGTTATATTTTATATTGAAGGGCAATTGAAGCCTGAAATAGAAATAAATCATTTATCCATATTTATCTCTGATAATTCCCATATTTCATAAAATAAATGTATCATAATAACCATAGATCAAGATTTTCCTTCCAATATAAATTGCAGATTTAAGTTTTGGTCTCCACCGGAAATTTACGTTAGATTAGGGTTTATGCATGTCATGTGAAGCCTTTCTTATAAGGGTTATTCAGTTGTTTTTTCTTTGGTTGTTTATGTTAGGTAGGGAGGGAAATGGGTTAGGGGGGTGGGGGTTAAGGGGGGGGGATGTTAAAGTCACACTTGCATAGTTCATGTCATTTGACAATTTGTTTAGGAGGAAGGATCCCCAGGTGTTTGTCTATTCAAAACATGCTTCTGCAGGATAACAACCTCTTACGGATTTTTTCCTCTATAACAGGCCAATATTTATGTTGCCAACCAATCTTTGATATCAGCCTCTGAAAGAATTATACTATATTACTATGCAGCCTATGAACTAATCATACATCTGTAATAAGTCAGCTGTTGTTATAAGTCAACCCCTGTAATAAGTCAACTGCTGTAATAAGCCAACCTATGAAATAATCCAACTTCTGTAATAAGTCTGCTGTTGTTATAATAAGCCAACCTCTGTATTAAGTCAACTTCTGTAATAAGCCAACCTATGAAATAATCCAACTTCTGTAATAAGTCTGCTCTTGTTACAAGCCAACCTCTGTAATAAGCCAACTTCTGTATAAAGCCAACCTATAATCCAACTTCTGTAATAAGTCTGCTCTTGTTACAAGCCAACCTCTGTAATAAGTCAACTTCTGTAATAAGCCAACCTATGAAAAAATCCAACTTCTGTAATAAGTCTGCTGTTGTTACAAGCCAACCTCTGTAATAAGCCAACTTCTGTATATAGCCAACCTATAATCCAACTTCTGTAATAAGTCAGCTGTTGATATAAGCCAACCTCTGTAATAATTTAACTTCTGTAATAAGCCAATCTATGAAATAATCCAACTTCTGTAATAAGCCAACCTCTGTTATAAGCCAACTTTTGTTATAAGCCAACATATGAAATAAGCCAACTTATAAGATATTACAACTTCTGTAATAAGCCAACCTATGAAATATTCTAACGTCTATTATAAGTCAGCTGTTGTTATAATTCAACCTTTGTAATAAACAAACATCTTTTTAAGTGCCTTTGTAGGATACCAACCTATTTAAAGATTCCAATCTCTGTAAAAAGCTTGGATCTACCTCTTGACAATGCCAACCCTCTCTCTACAGCTAACTGATCAACCTCTATGAGCCAACTTTTGTAAGATTTACCTAAACACCAACCTCTGAAATAAGCTAACCTTTTTATAATGCCAACCTCTCTAGATTACAAATGATAACTGAGCTTTTGTTAGATAATAACCTCTGTTAAATGTCTCATCCCAGTTACAAATCAACCTCTATTAGATGCCAATCATTGTATGATGGCAACCTCTATATAATATGGTATGACCACCTGTTGTGAAGTATTTCACCTGTTTCATGGCTTTGTTGATAAACCTATAATATGGTCCTGGTGACCTGACCACTTGACCACTGAGTGATATGGGACAGCTGATAGTCCCATTGTCTACTGATAATGTTCCATATTCACCTGTCTGTATAACTTTTCAAAACTATACTATCTTACTCTTGTGATGGCAGAGGTCATTGTAATCTAGCTAGCTTGCTGAAGGTCGTTGGTTCTCCTGAGAGACACCTTGGGGGTCTCCTGCAATCATGAAAAGGTTAACCCTTAGCCTGCTAAGCGCGACTGTTATAGAACATCTAATCAGCTTGGATCCTGATCAGACTAATCCAGATCCAAGCTGTTTGACACTACGCCAATTGTATCTCCAAATATTGGATGAATAGGATGGATTTTAAATCCAGGCAGATGGCAATTTAAGCAGCCAACTTTTATTTCAGCAGGCTAAAGGTTGTCACATGATCTGAACTATGTTAGTCAATGCATATAAATTTATAAGAAAATTTCTACTTCCATTTTAATGTAAGAGTCATAAATGAATCAAACTCGATTCTGTCTTATAAAACGTGGTAAGAATAAACATGTCAGAACTGCAGTAAGACATATGTCAGAAGTACGGTATTTGTAGTGTATTTTCACAGCTGCACAGTATTCCTAGATGTTTATTTCTATGCTGAAGATTTTGACTGGTTTTTATGATGAAGCCTCTTATAACTTACATAAGACGTTATTGCGGGTTTCATAACAAGTATATTTACATTAAAGCTGACGATAATTTTTCCTCTTAGACTATGATTTTTTTTTTTTATATAAAATGGGTCCTAGAAACCTGAAAAGAACTTTCCTAAAGATCTGTCAATCTTAGATACAGAAATTTTCATCGGACACCGAATTTGTTAACAGATTGACTAAATGAAGAATGCTACATTGTAGAGCCTAGAGAAACATTCAGGTTATTCCTGGTTTACATGGTTACAAAAATTACAGATATCTGTGGGGTGGCTACCAAAGGTTCACTTACAGAAGCTGACCTGGCTGTCTCTATATCAAGTTCCTATCACATATCTGTGGCATATCGCCCTCACCCAGGCAATGTGCAGAGATACAGGGGCGTAAGGGAGCAGTAATTGAGGGCCTTATCGGGCCACAGACTGACTCTGTGTGTTTCTGCTGAAGCGGTTGTTTTCATGCTGGTAGTCAGAGTTCTCCTAAATTCCTGTTAGATTTGAATTTAATGGCTGCGATAAGGGAACAATACAAAAACTTGTGAGATGATTAGAGTTTGGGGAGAGGAAATTTTATGTGAGGCTTGTGTTTGTGAACATGCAGAGTAGACATGATTAAACACCAACAATGTGGATGCTGAATTGATGCTTCAGTTTTTAAAAATTGGATCAGGGTCTTCTGTTTTGTTTTTGTTTTTATTTAATGTTACATATCTTTCAAAGTGGTTATGGTGGTTGACTTGCAATCTCTCAGCCCCTCACCGCTGTGGGCTGGAATCTGGGTCTGGGCACTTGTGATTTTTCAAGTGAGGAAGCCTTCCATCTGGCTCGCAGTAGGTCGGTGGTTCTACCTGTTCACAATTACCCTTAATGAGCCTAGACCAATACTTAGAAGCCTCTCTCTCTAAATAACAAAACAATTTTCCCACTTTAAATAACAGTAAAAGACAAGAGAAGATTATGCAGCAATAATGAAAATGGACTCTGACACCAAAAAGCTCTTCACACCAAAAATCTCTGACAACAAAATACCCTGACAACAACAAAAATTTTATATACCAGAGAGTCATGATTATGGCCTTTGGACAAGCAATGTGTGGATTGAAAAGCAGGCAACAAAATCACTAAACAACTGTTTCTGGAACAATTGATATATTAAATCTGTGCTGACATACAATATAGTTTTCTTCTAAGACTGAAAATTGATATATTTTTATCATTATAAAGGTAATTATGAATAGGTGATTTTAACTACCATAATAGAAATATATTGACGGTTTGACTTTGCTGTTTGAGAGCTTTTATTGACCTTGCTGACTTGTTAGGGGATTCAGATTATCTCACTGGCTTACGTAATAAATACATACAGGAATTTCTTACAAACTTGGACATAGAGCTATTCTGTTCCTTGTCCTAAGTTAATAACAGTAGCCGTAAGAACCTAGAGTAGCACTTGTTATCTCAGTGTGATTTACACAGGTTTTTGTTCAAACACCGGTTATCTATTTTTTGTCACCTGTGTTGTTTGCAGTGTGCATGTTTGTAGTGCGCATAGCAAGAATTACCCGCACCACTGATGCCCTTTGTATCAACAAGTCTGACCTTAAGTGATCGCAGTCCTTCTATCTGCCATCTAGAAGTTCTAAGACTTAAATGACTCTAGTGGTAAAACTGTGTTGCCTCTAATATGTCGTGATCTCTTTTTTCTGTATTCATTCAGCTATGCAGTGGATACAGAAGTATAGACTCAACAAAATTGTTTCAGAAACGAAACTGAGTCTTAAGATGCCCTACTCTCTACTGCCAGTACTAACTAACAGTTAACTGCCCAGCGCAAACTAGTGCTGTACAGTGCTTTTTATTGGGAGTGTACTGAATTGTAATATAAGTACTAATTGAAGAGATTGTCTAGAGAATCGGGGCTAAGCTCGTGGGCTGGGATAGAAGGCTGGACTAGTGGGCTGGCTCAGGGACTAGTGTCCAGCTCAGTTGAACTTGAAAATCTGTTAATACATCCTACAAGCCTCGAATAACCGAATAACCGCAATACCTGAAGCACTCTGATTTTTGTTGTGGGGATTTAAGCAGTGACAAGAATATTCCACTTGATAGTATCTACTTTGATTCTAAAATAGTCATTAGACTCTTTGCAAGCAACTGCAGCCTCTCTGTAGATATCAGACACTGCACGTGAAGTATGTGTCATCACATCTTGGTCTGCACTGAAGATTCCTCTGAAGTCTCACAGAGGGACAACACCAACAGGGGAAAGGTGAGGAGACT
>JAULCC010137143.1:0-13648 GCA_032358795.1 Nuttallia obscurata
CAAGAAATAGCTCAATTTGAGCACTGACCTTATCAACCTCACTGGTCATAGATAACTATTCTCTGGCATATGTGTAGGCCTGATTAGGTAAACCACTCAAATCTATCTTTTAAATTGAAAGAAAATACCAAACAGTATAAAGTTAGTTCGGGCACGTGCACGAGATATTCACTGTGACAGGTATAACAAATTTTTAACACAAATTTAAAAAAAAGGGACAGCTACACTTTCTCAATTATCACGTTTCTCTAAAATATCTCAGTTAGGAATGTAATTTTGAAAGACATGGGTACACCTGCTCGTGGCTCAGTTGCTATATTTAATGCCTTACATACCCTGGGAAACGCCGTGCATGTCTAGTTCCTTCACATGTGTATCCGTAATACCCTTCTCTATCTGCACCAACAGTTTTTGTCTTCGGTACTGGTCTGTGTAGTGGGTGGAGAAGGGGAGCTTACCTATCACCATACCGTACAGGATTATACCCCTGGAATGTAGGTAGGGTAGTAGAACAGTATGAAGAACTCAAAATGACATATGTAATAGATACAAAGAAAGAAAGAAAAACAGAGAAACCGAGTGAGTGAAAAAGAGAAAAATGAGAGAAGGACAGAGAATTTGAGTGTGTCAGAGACAGATATACAAAGATAGCAGGCAAACTGAAAGATGGCGGGAAACATACGAACTGAGTTTGAGAATGACAAAGAAAGAAAGAAAGAATGTAGAGAAAAAAAGCGGTAACCGTGACTGTTTAAAAAAAGTGAAAGAGAAATACATAGACAGCGTCAATTGCAGCAACAGAGAGAGGGAGAGAGAGGGGAAGAAAGAGAGAGAGAGAGAGAGAGAGAGAGAGAGAGAGAGAGAGAGAGAAAGAGGAGAGAAAGAGACAGACGGATAAGCAGAGATAGAAAAGATAAAAAGAGAGAAACCGAGGGATAAATAGAACATTAGAGAAAGAGATAGAAAGAGATAGAGATCTTTTAAGAAGAGAGACTCGGTAGACTCTACTATCAATTAAATACATAAAACTTTTATTTAAATTTTTACTCATCGCTTTACTTGATTCTGTTATTTTGTTGTACATACCTTTTTATATCTAAATTGACAAATCATTGTTATTATTGCACATCTTAGCTGATATTCCTAAAATTAGTAAACAATGATGGTCCATCTGATTCAGTTGAAAGTTGCTTATGCATGTTCACGCATACTCCATGATGATTCTCAAGATAGATTTGAGCATGAACTCATTCTTATTTTCAGAAAAACGAATCTACAATTGGCTCAAATATATCACACGAAACTTTTGAACCAATTAAATGCAAGAAATGTTGAGCTTGAGAATGAGTCCATGCTCAAGAAATATTAAAGAATGTAGGGCCAGATACTCACAGACTCCATATATCCACCTCTGGTCCATACTTGTCATTGGTGGCAATCAGTTCAGGGGCAGCGTACTCTAGCGATCCACAGTGAGTTTTCATCAGTTCTCCGCCACTGTAAGTGTTACTCAGGCCAAAATCTGTAGTGATTGTAATAAAAATACATGTACCACCATGTTGCAATTAATATTCGTGTTTTTTTTTTGACAAGATATAATTTTTAAAACATACAGCACTCCATAAATTTAATAAATAGCAAAATATCGTAAATCAGGAGAAAAAGATTTCGTGTGTGTTGCTACGGCATTTAAACTAGCCTCTTTGAATGTTATCGGATGTTTTATAATAACCTCGTCTTTACTAACCAGGGTTGGAAATTTATTTCAGGAATACTTGCGAAGCGGTAAAAACATATGGCATTTCAATAATAATGTACGACAAACAGTGTACGGAATATTAAGTTTCAAGGGAAGATACTCTTACAAAATTGTATACTTTCCGGAAATTTCCTGAAAGGGTTGTCTCGCTTAGATAGTAAAAACCTTACTTTCTATAGTTCTACTACGATGCAGTACTAAGCAGTATTCTCACTAAAAACTTAGCTAGGAACATACCTATCACTTTCACGTTTTTGTACTTTTCATCTAGAAGAATGTTATCCATTTTTAGGTCTCTGAAAATACACAAATGCGCATGAATTACTTCAGAGTTAAGGTTAAAAATTGAGAAGCGATAAAATGTATAATTACACTGTTACGTTTATTTTAGCACATCCAAACGAAAGAAACCCATAATTGAAAACAAATTCTCTGAAAACTTTTGACTGTCAGCTGCATGAAAATCGGGTCAAATAACCGATGGTCGCGAATAAACAAACGAATAATGTTCAATACAGGCAACGGCTCTTAAATTAGGACATCCCCGATTAGATCTACAGATATGGGTGAAAAATAAAAATAAATACATAGACGAAAAAGCCTGCAATGGAAGCAGAAACAAAAGAAAAAAGTAGATATCAGCACAGCAGATATTGTGTTTCTTCTTATTTACTGATGACTTCATGTGATTGCACTTCTACTTTTTTTTCTTAGGTTATAATGAATTAACCCTTTGCACGCTAGAGGCAGATGGTACAGTCTATTGATAAATTACGCAACAGTTTGGATATAGGTCAACCCCCACTAGAGATCGGGGCATGGACAGAATCCAAACAGTCTGACACTCAGATTCTACTCTTCCTAAAAATTTCTTTGACTATGAAATACAGACAACACTTTAGCAGACGATGCCTGTGCAAGGGCTTAATACATACACGAATCATTCTCCCACCCTATTTAAGACGTATCAAAAGTTTTCTTCCAAACACCACTTAATCAGCCGAGAGTCATTTGTATACCACTTAGGTTTATTGTCAGTGGAAAAACGAAAAGTACACGAAGAACAAGCTCATTCTAATGCTAAATCATTTAGATCTGCATGAAGAGAAAATGGAAAAGACGACAGAGTAATCAAATTTCAATTTAGGAAAATAGCTAGACAATAATGACATTGCATCTTGGATAGACCCGAAGACACATCAGTAGGCGACAAACTGGATGCCAACTCTCTCGGGGATAATTAATGTCAGTTAACTTGTAATTATCTATTGAAAGGGAAAAGGGAAATATGTAAAAGCAGTTATAGTTCAAGATGCAATATGTAGACATGTCTTTGTATAATCATGTAACTATAACATTCAACAAACATAATATGGTCGTCGACCGGTTTGTCGCTCTACATATTTGGCAAGTTTCTTGGTATAGCAGAAACTTTTGTCAAGGGCCAACAAAGAGCTTAATACAGAATGTCCACATGACGGATGGAAAAATGTGTACCATATGAATATTTGATTGCCTTTGATCGCGCAGGCTTACGACAAAGATGTTTGCATTCACAGGACGCCAAATTGCCAAACAACTTGCCAGCTTCGGAATAGATTCAAGCCAATTCCACGTGACATCGAGGCACAACAGCCCCGGTGGTATTTAACTGGCAATATTAAGGACGATCGATGGCCAACAAGTGGTCGGTATTTATCTTTTTACCGGCACCTGATTGTTTTCTGCAAGTACTTGGAATTTGCTGCACATTGTTGTGGAATTGAGGTGTGAACTCGGGACAAGGTTTAACTGAGGTGATCCTCATTAACTTGGACATATTTTGATTGCTGCAGAAGCTGCCTTGTCGATATTTCTGCCGGTTATATTATCTTAACGATGGCTAAGCCTAATTGAAGATGTTCGGAATTCTGGAGCGGTCACCTGAGGGATTCGTGTACATAAAGCTAAAAGCACGCAAAATGCACAATTGGTACCTCATGGAACTCAAACTTCAATAGCTTTGGATGTACGGTGTATCCCCTCCACAGTAAGAACATTTCGGAAGCAGTGTGTTAAGTTGTAGTGTTAGGTATTCCTTCAGTCAAGTCAAAGAGATACAAAGGGCGCTATATGCGACGAACAATTCGGCTTAACCCTTTCGCCGCCAATAGCGAATCGGAGATGTTTTGCAGACATTTTGAATCTAGATGAAACGCCGAGTAACTCGACGTCTCATTAGGATCAAAGCTGTTTGACAGCCCCAAGGTTATAAAACTTTAAATGAACTCTGTGCTCAAAACTCAGAAATTTTCTCAACTCATAACTCGTCAAAGAACATTTGTCTATCTAATAAGTATGTGCCTACACACTGCTACAGTATAAATATATCGAGATTTTTTAGCATAAATCAGAGTAAGTGTTTCCTGTAAAACCTATAGACTGAGATCGAAACTGAGTTTTGAGCACAGAGTTCAATTGAAGTTTTATAACCTCAGATCCTGATATAAATGAGATTTCATCGCCTGAAGTAAACTGTTTGCGTTGTGCTTTGACGTTGGAAATACTGATTTTCGCATGAAAATTTGTTTCAATAAAATTGTTACACAATATGACGATGTTTAAAATTCGACCATGGTGCCTTTCGCGTAAATTGATTTTAATTACACTTTATCATCCGACATTGGTCATTTAGATGAGTTTTGTCATGTTTTCTAACGATACCACCTAAAGAATTTAGAACCAGTTTCATCTAAATTATTTTGGACAAACTAAGCCTTATCATGATGGACATCTGGATAAATAAGTCTCTAAAGTTTGGAATCATAACTTATAGGTGTCTTTTACATATCATATATACTTTATGGCGGCACCAGCTAAAGCATGGTTGGATTTAAGGACTACCAGATGATTAATGTATGTCGGTCAGAGGCTGATATCCAGATCGTGGTAAAGAATGTTGTAAAGGGTATCAGCGAACACTCTCTAAAGCGGAGTTGGAAAATGTTTGCTAGTTATTGTTCATGGGTCAACTCGGGTCAGTGGACGGGTGGTTTAGGGTCGTAAAATATAAGGCTGGTACTATGCTGTGGTTTCTGGCATTAATTTGACAGGGATCATGTAAAAATAAGTATCGACCTTTTGGCATTTACCAAACTCCAAACGGGTAATACTTAACTTCGCGTTTAAGTTTGTTGAAGAGAGAGAGAGAGGGAGAGAGAGAGTCAGAAATAGCGTCAGAGACAGAGATAATGAAGGTGAGAAAGTCGAAAGAAGCTTCGGGAAAAATGTGAGAGAGAGAAGGAGAGGGAGAGAGAGAAAGAGAGAGGGGGAGATAGAGCAGGAGAGAGAGAAAGGAAGAGAAGAGAGAGGGAGAAAGAGAGAGAGAGGGGATGTGTTGAGATAAGCTGTCAAAGTGTAAAAGTGTAATACTTATCAATTTACCACAATTAACATTAAGATCACCACGAGGCGTTACAACTTCTACCCACCACTGTAGCATGACAATCATAGAGAATTAAAGTTTCTGTATCTCAATGAACCAGAAAACAGGAAACGCCTGCTTTTCCTCTGCTGGCTTCTGAGCATGCTACTGTTACATAAGTAAGGTATGTTGGCGAGTCTGCTTATAAATCTCCAGAAAGGAAATAATTGATTCTGATTAGGGGCCTAAGTACGGAATTCTAGATATTTTAATAAAAGCTGATACGACAAGCTGGACTTAAATAGGCTAAAAAGAGAAAACTTTCACATTCGAAAGGCTCACATGAGAGACTGAGGGCAGTATATATAGAGTGGCGAGATAGGGACAAAAAGAGATAGCCAAAATAACGAGTAGTGACAAGCATATAGACGCAGAGATAGAAAAAGAAAGAGAGACAGAGAGTGAAAGAGCGAGATAGAGACGTAAGGGAAGAAAGAAGGGATATATATAAATATAGATTTAAGTCAGAGAGAGAAAGAGAGTGAAGGAGAGAGAGAGATTAGCTTTTTCCTGCATGGTGCGTGTATTATAACATCTTTATATAGCCTGTTTTCACCTTATATATATACGTGGATAAAATAATTGCTATTTTGACCATTCAACTGCAAGACTCTATTTGTACTCTTGCCTGTTTCGTGTCTTACCAAATTCCTTCCAGAACTGTGCCGATAAATTCTTTATTGAATTAAAGAAGTTCTAGGGAAAATAATATTCGGTCCATGACGTCTTTTTGCAGGACTTTCACTTAATCAATTCATCAGACGAAAAAGCGAACCTAGCAGACGGCACTTATGTGTTTTCCTGCACATATGTATCCTTGACGTCCCCCTAAGTCACTCCAATACCTGGAGCTAATTTCAGAAGATTCTAATTCGCGAACATATCCAGCTGACGTGTTTTAATTTGTCCTGGCATAACGCAGTTTGTACTCGGTCTGAGGCAATGAAATAGTGTGAGAACAGCTGTTTTCCATTCACTTTTTGTTCAACACATCTCTCGATGTGAAACATGAAAACCACGTCAATTTAGATAGATATTAGACCCCAAAAGTTAGAGAATGAGGCGAACCGGTATTAGTTTCGCCATTAACATGCGTGCCATATGCTTCCTTGCTTAGAATCTGGTCTCGGTTTACAGTTAAATCAACAAACATTTTATAAGGTACTTCAGAAAAAAACACATTTAATAACTGTAAAATATTTCTTAATTTGCTGATTTTTTTTGGCCGCTGAGTACCGGAAGCCTTTATTCTTGTCTTCTGGGATTAATTTGTCGACTTGTTCGTTATCAGCTGTAGAAAGTGGGCCAAGTTTTCCACAGAGGTAGATACACATAGTTAGAGAAAGGGAGGCATGAAATACAGAGTGAGAGAAAGAGAGACAAACACACATATACACACTCACAGAAACAAGCAGAGATGCAAAGATATATCGAGACTAAGATACAGTGAGAGTTAGAGAAGCAGAGAGATGAGAGGCTATATGAGGCTGAGATACAGTGAGAATTAGAGAAGCAGAGAGATGAGAGGCTATATGAGGCTGAGAGACTGTGACGAACAGACGGACATACATACATATTGTAAGATTGAATTTCAGACAGACATATAGAAAGAGATTTGGATAAATGGTGTGAAGTATCAAAGTGGACTATGTCTGTATAAATCTGCTAACATGGACCAAAGGGTCGTTATCGGTCTTACAGGTTCTTTCCACCCAAAAGGACAAGTACGAAAGGAAAGGGAAATATATTATTTCGGGTTTCTCGGTAGTTACTGTCAGGCCAATAAAATATTATTTCCCTTAAATCCGTTTAAAAGTTCAATAATGAAAAGGAAGCAATCCTTGTACAAAGGCCCGGATGTCAGAGTCCATTTTCAACAACAGGGATAATTTCATGTATAGACGGATGACAGTTTCCTCACCCAGTGTTAGTACCCTATCCTTTTATTGTTGTGTATTGGTGACTAGTAGCTTGCTGATGGACTGCGGGCAGTTGAGGATACAGATCTATTCAAGTCTGCCATGCCCCTGAGGTCAAGCCCAGGTGATAGCCTGTGAACATTAAAATTCTCTAGACGGCTTTTCGGCGATAACTATTAATAGGGCCCTGTAAAAGTCATTATGGTAAGGGTTAAAGGAGATTAATTTCGCATTTCCGGAGGTATTCACCTTCGAACGGTTGACATAGCAACGGTATCTACATGTTAACAATTTGTACGTTCCTTGTATTTTAGGGCCGTTTGGGGAATAAAACTTTGGTGTGGGTACACAAAATTGTAATAACAGAAATGTTAGTACTTGTGATTTTGACATACGCATCTTTAGAATTCATCAATATTTGAAAAGTTTTTTTCACTACCATGCCTGCCTAAACGCGAATCCCCAAGGTACTTTTAAGGTTCATGAAACAACGTCACGGTGGGTATTTCACTTAACACTTAAACTATTTCATGTAGTTATTTTTCTAAAATCTCTGGAAGATACAATTACTTCAGGTCAATGGTTATGTGTCATCAAATGGATTTTATCTCCTTTTTTTCGTTTAATAACTTAATTCTTAATAAATTGTGTGACATAAAAGAATTTTAAATCTCTTTATACATGTACAAGTTTCGTTTAGAAAACCTCTTGACTTTATTATATTAAAAAATGCTGACATTCTTCAAACTGAAACTGAAAATGTCAGTTGATAAGGCTTACTGTTTGTAATAATTATGTTGTTCAGCTTCAGTGTCTTTATATCAACACTCTATATCGAAACTGAAGAAACAGACTATTAATCTGATGAAACAGTTCGTTTCTTCTAAACAAATAAGTAAATGTCTAAAAAAAGTAACAGAGCTCATTTCAAGTCCATGAGATACGGGTGAAAATAGACCACTCGCGCATATGCGACACACAATAAACAACCATACCTATAAAGTTCGAGTTAAACGATATTTTTAAACACCAACTGTCCCATTAATCGCAAATGACTTCAATACACGTACACTTTCGAATTAAGGGAATTCGAAATGCCCCAACTGTATATCAGTTTTTTCTTCAATTCATGCAACCGAAGCAAGATAATAAGAGAAAAAACAACAACATAAGATTAAACCTTTTCTCATATCGGAATTTAAATAACTATGATCTGAACATTCCATAAATGTGCAGTTTGGCGAGTCAGATCCACAGGTCTACCACACTTTTACTTACGTCATCGAAGATGTGTATGCGGGGCCTCGTGCACTCTTTGAGGGTTTCGTGCAGCATGTGCATTACGGGTTAACAGCCTCGTTTAATATTTCGAAAGCTGCAATAAATTTCGATATGATCATAGGGAATATATTCATGATTTTAATTATTTCAGTGATAACATTACTCATTATATTTGCAGACGTCGTTGTTACATGCGCCTACGACTATTTTCCCGACGATAGCGCCGTACTTAAATGTTTAATGTGCTTGTTGGCGAAATAACTAATTAAACGGTTTACATGGCGCAGTGGTAGATGAAACAGATAAGATATACAACACTGCAAGCGACGGGCCGATTGATTATACAGGATGACGGGAGGACGCACTGTGGCTGAGTCTGTCACTACAACAACGAAAAAAGGGTTGATATTCCATCATTAACCCCTGAGGCGCCATAGTTCTGTTACAAAGCTTATTTATTTTACTGTCTAAGTAGCTGTGTGTATGTACTTTAACAGCAACCTTCTTCGAACCAAACTGTACAGACTTCTGACACGGGAAAACGTGACTAGGTACACGCAATTAGCTAGTTGGCGTGGTCCTCATAATTTTTAAATTCGTCCCCGGTCCTCATCGAAACCGACACAGCTTCATTAGGCGAAATTTATTATTATTTCAGTCGGCTTGCGCAAAGTTATCAATTGTCTGTAATGAATTGAAGAAATACATGTATTGAGTATATTCAGCTAAAATAGACATGTATTATACAAATGTACGTAGAATATTAGTCATACGTCATCATGATTGGACATCAATGACGTAGAAGTCAACGGTACTCCCTCTCTATAGTGACCTTCTCCATAATTACCCTCTCAATAATAACCAGTGTGTGTCATACTTTCATAAAATAGAATATACAGCTGTGTAGAGCCTGTACGTCATAACATGCTTTATAGTCTGGCAGAATATGATAAAATGGACCCTCTATAGAACATATGCGCACAAAATATTCACCTTTCACCATATATAACTATCAGTCAAAAAGTTCTATTTAAATAGCAAAATTAAAACTGTTTACAGTATAAGCGAATTATCTAACATAGCTTGACTGTTCTGCTATCTCAAGATATGTTCGCCACCTGATCAAATGGTTTCGTTCTCGTATCCAATGGCGGTTATCCTACCTTTAATATTAAAGTCTGAATTTGGCTTATGTGGAGATATGTGATCAACCGGTCGAAAGCTCTGTCTAGACCACTGGGTAACAGATTTGACTCTCGCCATTCCAAGAATTCAATAAAACGAAGTTATCTAAAAACGCAACTTGATTTGCTTTAACTGAAAATGTGTCGGTGACCCGGTGTCCCAGTGTGGACACGTGGTGATTCTTGACTGCAGACCGAACACTGCTAAGGTTTTGAGTTCGGGTCCCGGGGACGGCATGATTCACCTGGCTAGGGTCAAAGGTTACATAGAATTTCTAAATTTCTACAATTCCTAATCATAGATGGATGTGTACCAACAGACGGTGATTGAGTTGAAACGGTGTCCTCAGTTAACCCTTAGCCTGCTGAAAAATTATCGTCTGCTGAAACTGTCGTCTGCCTGGAATTTTAAATTCAGCGGATTTGACCAATGTTTGCAGAAACAATTGGCAGAATGTCAAACAGCAAAAGTTACTCGGCGTCTTCCCTGGGTCCAAGCTGTTTGCAAATTCTATCACAGTCGCAGTTAAGGGTTAAATTCTCTAACTACAATTCCGTTGATTCCGGGTATATGAATACCGGAGGTTATAAACTTTCTTAGTCAGGGACCCATTCTCATTCACAGAAATCCACAAAAGAGATTGGTTACAAAAACCCACACGATACATTTCAACCAATGATATACATATATGGAAGCGTTAGCTTTAGCAAGAGTTCACGCTCTGGCAAGCCATATAAGCAGATGAGCCAACAGAATAGGCAGTTGCATGTTAATCTGGACAATATTATTACAAACCCTTTCAACGCCAATTAATTGTCTTCTGCATATTGTGTCGTCTGTCTCAATGTTCAAAGTGGATATTTATTGAAATTCTGTTTAAATACAGAATCAGGATGTCAGACAGTTTGGATCTTGGTGAGACGCCGAGTTACCCGGAGTTTCATCTTGATTCTGTTTGCAAAAATATCACCGAGTCGCCTATTGCGGTGAAAGAGCAGAACAGAAATAAGTAAACTCAAATACTGCTTGAGTAAGTCGTAAGTGGGAACACAGTAAATGCTGCCGATGTTTGTAAGTTTCACATCGGTAAAATGACTGTACATGTATTACCGCAGTGAGAACCAGAGAGACACACATGTTCATGTTCCCTTCTGGTGGCCTTGAGACGGCAACAGCTATCATCAAGATGAACTATGATCACTGTTTTCAGAAGAAGACATAGTTTTGTAATTTTCCCTCTGATTGATCGGTTCGATTTCCTTCACCTTCTCTATAACGGGGACTTTGTCCTCAAACTAACCCCAATTGAAGTAGCCCGGGTGACATTCAAATTATATAGCCACCGTTTGCGAATAAACAGCCACTTAAATTAAGATTATAACCAACATTTATCGGTGTTCATTAAATCTAGTTCAGAAAAAGTCAAATCCAGCGAACCGGATGGCAAAGTTTGAGACGGTATCAGGTTTATACGATCGCCTCCCGTGGTTTTTTAACCCTTAGATTTGTTAATTTGGACGTGGACTTTGACCGTTGTCCATTGTGAAGGGCCCAATCGCTATTAAGGCTACCGAACCAACATTCTAATATTTCAGGTGAAACCGTTATTAAAAGCATGTAGCCACTCATGGGGGCAACGTTATCCTCCGTGTGTATTTGCTGATAAAGCGAAAAGAGGGAATCTGAATTATCTCCCTTAGACTGTAAAAAGTTTCGAAAATATAGCGCCTCACACATCAGTGTATCGTTAATTTTAGGTGACTCTTCTTTTAATAATTTGATTTTTTTTCAACTTGTATAAAATACAGGACGCGGTTTCCCACTAGTGCTGACATATTTGTGTTGAGTCAGTAATTCAGAGATTTTTATTTGTACCGGCAAGTAAACTATTTGGGGATTTCATTCGGTGAGTAAAGCCCAACGCGTTTATGAATAATCAAACACCATGACAGTTTCAATGCTTTACTAATGCATGTTATCACAATGTATTGTCCCTTTGTGCACGTGCAATGTGTTGATAATAAATTATTTATCACTATGTCATATGTGTTTAAAGATTCTCTTTGGGACAAAAGTTTAATATTATCCTTGTTCTGCGCAATTTCTTGGTCTAGACAACTTTCAGAATAAAGTGGGTGTGGTCAGAAGCAGAGACTTGTGTCTCACTTCACCCAGGTGTATAAATGGGTACCTGTCAAGGTGTAAGCCAATGTGCCGTGGCTACAATTTACGCCAAGTGTAAAGCCGACTTGATGATCGGGCACAATATGTATAAAATAGGGAAGAGATATGTAAAGCACCTTTGAGCGTATGTCCAATATGAAAAGGGTGCTATAAAAATGTGGCAAGAAAAGTAACTTGCGTTGCCAGAACTTACATTTCTGTTTGAAAAATTAGAAAACACCTTTTGTAACATAACTAATGGCATTTCTCTAACAATGTTGATCTGCTTACATGTTTACAAGATCACATCAATTTTTAAATATCATAGTTAAAGCGAATAGAAGACCTGTATATTGTGTCCGATAGCTCACAAACGTTGTGAAACTGTTTTGATAGCAGGGTAGATATTATCACCAAACAGGTAGCAGTGCACTTGTCACAAAAGAATGCATTGCAAATAAGTGGGAGTACATTGAATGGCGCACTTTTAATATCCGTCTGTAAATTTACCTTGACCGAAATTTTCTACATACATTTAAAAAAAGACATAACGAGATGATAATAATGTCAATCTTTCTGTTTGATCAGCATGTATTCCTGGAAAGACAACACATATTATACGCACGTAGACATATTCTTGTGTTTACTTGATCATGACCGCTTCGTCATGCATAAGTATACGAACATTTGAAACTGACACCGCTGTCACAGACGATGTTATCATTTTGTCTAATATTTTAATCTGCACTTGTTTTACCAGGGAGGGTATGATTTCGAACAACTTTAAACTGTAGGGTACCTTATTGTACTTCACATTATGCTCAACAATTTGCTGTGGTAGATATACATTTGTTTGTCCTAACATGCATGCTCTCTGTATGACTAATGTAAATCTCATTTGTTTATTCAGATAATGACATTTCATTAACTTCAAGTGCTTCGCACAATAAGTAGCACTTTTTCTTATCTAGCGAACCCGGCTAACCATAGATATGTATCAAAATGAACAATGCAGTCAACTATTAAACTGTTCAGTCCTCGCTAGACCGTAGATCAGTATTGGACCACGGTTGAACTCTGCGGACTCAAGTATATACCATTTGAATGCAACTTATCACCGCTATTGAAAAGGTTTAAAAGTAAATTCTCATTCAGGAGAATTTTTATCTGAAGAAGTCTATGAGAAGATCGTAGCAACTGCTTGTCTGTAGGGTATCGGGTTATGGTATTGTGGTATATCTATCAATATATCCCTTGTTTGTAAGGACAGGCTATAAGCACCAAGCCATTATATTCTATTTTGTTAGGAAGTATGTAAGGGTAAATAAACTTGAGGCTTACTTGCTCGAACATTGACAACCATGTGGGGAAAGTTGGCGAGTAGATAACGATGTTTTATAAACCATGTGTTTAGAGAAATAAAAATCTTATCTACTTCGGGAAAAAACCTGTCCAAAACCTACGAACAACGAATATCCGCGCGTGAGAAATAACTGTGAAATTCCTCCAGACAAGAAAATGACATGTCAGATATGTTTGCTCAACCTTGCCTAACTACATGTATATAAATATCAACATATAAAAATAAACGAAGAATATGATTCACTAGTAAGACATTTTAAAAAATACGCTATGCAGTGGACACACTGCTATATAATTGTATATAAATTTTTAAATAAATACTATTGTTTAAATGGGTCGGATTATCCCGTGACCGTTGAAAACCAAGTTATGATGTCAGCGTCATGATGGAACTTCAGAACATATGCCCCAGAGGAGGACTGGGGTAGTAATGAATAAAGCATGGTCAAACAGAAAGCAGTTAGTATTTTCTGTAATAGAGATACACGTCCCTGAATAACCAAATCCCCAAATAAC
>JAULCC010137365.1:0-13645 GCA_032358795.1 Nuttallia obscurata
ATACACTACACATACTTAATGACGTCACGTTACGATAACTAACTAGTGGGTTACCCAAAATACCGCATGAGTGTTACATCACGCTCGTGCGGTAGGTTATGTGATAAAATTGTAATATAGCATAACACATTTACCTATCTGAATTGAATGTTTTGAAACAAATATTACACAGGAAAAATATTATTCTTTTCACGTTACAACATTAATTATTACTGAAGATATGTTATAACACAGTCATTGTCGTGGTTTTACCTTCATCGGAAGCATCGGGACAATCCGCCACATTATCGTACACCTGGGACATGTTGATACAGTCAACAGGACTTGTGGAAAGACAAGAGAACATTGGCGCTGGACAAGGATACTTCACTGAAAATACACATATGCCAGATAAAAGAATATTCAGATACATTGTAATGTTATTTTTTTATGATTGAAATAAGGGTAGCACACACATATTAACCTTATGTCAATGACTGGAAAATTTAAATACTTATGTTATGTCAGTCATAACCCCTTTCCATGCTAGTGTACACATTATTCCATGCTAGTGTACACATTTTACAAGTCTATGTTTATCCAAGGTTGACTCTAAATATTAAATGCCTTAGCACTCCCTCAAAATGTTGTCTTCATTACGTTTCAAAGTAACAGAGCAATATTGTAAAAATATTTCATTCATTGAAACAATATTTCCAAAACTGAAACACCGAAATAGGTTAATGGGGTAACGAGTAAGCGTTACTGTAAGCATATGGTTTTACTATTTTTACGAGCCTAGTAGACCAATATCAGATGATTGCTTAAACTTTAGTTGTACAGATTTTTTCTGATAAGTCGAAATTATTATTTTCTTTAGGTCAGTTAATTCTTTTTTCAGTATGCAGATACCAGCATAGCATAAATATGACGATTGAAGTTTGAGTTCATTTACATTTTCAGTTCACCATACACCATTTACAAGTCATGCCTGGACTAAAGGTCATGAATCGATAATAATACTTTACAAGTAATGAAATTTTAAACCCCTTCACTGCCTTATCCCGAGTGTTAAGTCTCATTCGGATCCAAGCTGTTTGACACAACTGAGACAATTGTTTTGCCAAAAATTTAGCAAATCTGTGAGAAAAAAAAAATTAGACAGACGAAATATTGCGCATGCGCGGTATTGCTTCCGGCAGTGAATGGGTTAATGTAAAATGTCCATTACGGGTCTCCCTGTCTCAGTCTTTTAATTACTTGACTCTTTGCCGTCATGGGGTTATACTTGAAATTCCATTTCGGATTATACAATATTTTAAAGGAGGAAGTTAGCCAGAAAGCTTGAATATTTTTGTGTGACTGAAAAACACCATACTAAACAACTAAGCAAAATCGTACTATTTATTATACATACTATATCTGACGTTCAGTTCAACCTTTCAAAAATGAATTGGTTTTCTTGTACAATAGTATTTGTTTTACAAACAGACATAGATATACCACCTACCTTCATCCGAGTTATCACCACAGTCATTGATGCCATTTTTAAACTTTGCACGTGCTAAACAGGTACCATTGGCACAATTCAATTCGGAAACTCGACAATAGAATTTGAAATCTGTGAAAACAATAACTGAATGTGGAATCGACATAACAAAATAAAATATAGGGCAGTTGGATATTTTATATCGTTCATGGCATAATTATAGCAATTACAACGTATTTGTAAAAGCAGGTCCCTTGGTTTCAGCTAAAACATATATACGTACATTCAATTGGAATTCTTAGTTTAGTTAAAATATCTACAATTTCTAAATCATTAACTCTTTCTTCAACAGCGCAAACAAAATATCAATCATCAGAGAAAGTCCATATTTCGTCTAAAGTAAGAGAATATAAGAGCAGAATCATTTCTATTTACATGCCATTTGTTTGTTTGTTGTAATTAAGGCAAATTCTCTGGTAATCTTAATTCTATCCTCATACTGTATCGACCAATTGTATCGTAAGCTTAGTCGAGTGGTTTAGTAGCAGAGACAGGTAACATTAGCAACAGAGACAGGTAACATTAGTAACAGAGACAGGTAACATTAGTAAAAGAGACAGGTAACATTAGTAACAGAGACAGGTAACATTAGTAACAGAGACAGGTAACATTGCTTAATTGATAAATGTTAAGTAACTAATGAGTAAGTCCATTAAAAATCAAAATTCATCTTTCAACTTTCGACATTTGTTGTTTTAAACATTACAAATCGAGCAGGTAAATAAGCAATTCATGTTTTTCATACAAATTATGTGGTTTTCTCTTTTGAATATTTCAATAATTTGAAAAAGAATATTGCATTTATTGATAATGTCATCAGGATGTTTAAGCAAGTGTTGCCGTTCAAACTTTTATAAACAAAAATGACGTGAGCGGAATTGATGAACCAAACCCATGTTGCAATTCTAAATATGGAAATAGAGTGTGTTCAAGGTAACATAGCGTTCAGCAAGAGTCACGAGAGCTATAAATAACCAATTAAATATCAAATAAGTTATGTTACATATTACACTGTCATGAAATCTACTCATTAACATACGTCAACTTACCTTCATCGTATTTGCCATCGGGACAATCTTTAATACCGTTCAGTTGTTTTTTAAATGAAATGCAATATCCATTTGCACACCTTGTTTCGTTTTTCTCACAGAAACACCAAATGCCTGAAGAAAGAAGTGAAGAGAAAATATACACCAGTAAATAAACCCTGTGAAGTATTTCTGGTGTATATACCTTAGTTTTATTGCATATGTGTTTAAAAACAGAGCTCAAGATAGAAGGCGTATAACAGAAATTCATCAAGACTGTTTTCTATGTTTTCCCACCAAACCTTATCTTGTGGGTACTCTTAAGAATCGCCTAATTGAGGCGATTCTGAGGAGTAGCCACAAGATATGGTTTGGTAGAGAAACATGGAAAACAGCAACCAAATTTCTCAAAATACTCGCCTTACCTGTAGCTCTGATGCAGGCATGCATGTACGGGTTTCATGATTTTAGACTACAATACAGCTTCTAAACAGAAATACACTTGACAGACATTTCAATCTATGTCAGCAAATGTTAGAATTTCCAACTCAAAATACAACACTAATGTGCCCTATACGATGTGAACCATTATTCTGTGGTGTTCTTGTAATGCACTTACGAATCAAGAGCAGAAAAATTAGTTTTCCGATGTTATCTTAAACAAACATTTGAGTTTTCATCCAATAATTAATCTTAATTTAAATGACATATTGAACGCAAATATCGGTTGGTTATAGTCTTTAGGCGATCAAGGCAAAGTCATCTAGATATAAACGTGAGATTACATTTATTTACAATACACCTTCGGGGCCTTTTACTTAACCAGTTTAATTCGTTCACGACTAATCGAATGAGTCAAAATAAAACGCAATGCTTTGTGTTGCGCAATAAACTTGTTGTAAGAAGTGATGCGGCGAAGATGCATTTAGCTACCGTTTCATGTATGTTTGAAACCATGTTTAGTACATGTATGTTGAATCTGTAACCTCTACTAACCTATGCATATCAAAATGCAACAACACTATTATTTTAATTTTCAAATTACAAAGACTTACTTTCGTGAGACAAAACAAACAGACAATTTCTTATGGCATTTCAGATAACATTTATACATTATCATTGCATTTTCTTTTATCGAATTCAGTATGGTCCTTTATATACTTTCTTTACAGATACGAGGTATCCCTCACATAGCATCTGCTTACTTCGTTCATTATCACTAGGTCAACGGCCATCAAAGATAACAAAGACGAGTAGAGGTTTTTAGTGGCACATGTTATATAACAGTCTGATTCGAAATTTTCACAGTGTCAAGTTCATATATTTGGACGAGGTTTGGTAAAAGCCTGTATTGATTTCGCACTGGACACAAGTCCATATCAATATACAGAAGCATACACGAAATACTACAAAGACACATCCCATTTTAAGATGTACAACTGCATCGAATTTGATGATTAGTAGTAAATCTTGACTTCAAAGGTTGAAGTGTTCAATATTTATGAATTTGTTGCAAGTTGACATATTCACCATCCACGATCTTCTGAGTGCCGGTCACCATAGCTGATTGATCACTTAGAAGATACAACATTTGACCAACAATGTCACCCACCTTTACAATCTTTTGTCTAGCGCATCGTGCTTTGACTTATGTATTAAGCGGATGTCCAGCTGCAATCACTAGTTGTACAACGTCTTTAGCAACTACACCGGGATTGACAGAATTCACAAGAATGCTGTAAGGGCCAAGTTCTAGCGAAAATTGCTTGCTTACAATACTAAAAATGTTGACAGTTGAACATACACTTTTCTCGTCGAGCATCTTGCAGCGAGCATTCAAGAGAGGGGGATATTGCTTTTTCCAAATACCCTACGTAATTTCAAGAGCTGGAGCATGGTGCAAAATTGCGGCATTATTACCTAATCTATCAAACGCCTTCCATATTTCAATATTTTTCTTTGTTTCGTGCCACTTAGAAATATCAAGTAGTATTGCGGTAACACTTGCAAATTAATCGACTAGCGAATCAAAGAACATCTGCATAAGATCCAGAGCATAAACTTGACAACAATTTTGTTCCAATGAGGTTGCAATGCCACGACAAATGTCACACACATTTCATTTCCTGTAAATTTAAAACTCAATTTGCCTGTTTGACAAAAACAGAAATGTAAACTTCAGCCAGTTATAGCGTGATTTGTAATTTGGGCCAGTGTATATGTCGATATTACACTTATAAACATGGGGCAGTTAGACAGATTACCCAAAGAGCACATTGTACGCGATGATGCGCCACCTGTTAACACCATGTGCCGCTCTGCATCCACTGGCACATACATGCAAATGTTGTTTGGAAACTATTGAATTCTTCAAATCAGTTAATCTGTGTTGTATTTGTTAACAAATAATGAAATTGTTTCTGCACGTTATGTGTTTGTTTTCAGATGTGCCAGGTTTATAACACCCGAAACTCTCGACAAAACAGTCAACAGCTTATCATTTCTGAATACAGCGCAACGTCAGTTATACGTAAACAGTGGCTGACTGATTAGTGCCTTGAGTGGCCTCCAATAATCGACGTTGACTTGATTTAATTGGTCAACTACTTCTCTAGGGTTATGGGATCGAACCCCGGCTCGGGTATGGTGTATTCCGTGTGAAGATGCGACCCAGCTTGTAAAAAGAAATGAATTTTCAGCCACAAGTAAGGAGCATAAATGAGCTGGACTGTGTCGAGGTGACTTATTAAGCAAATAAAAGCGAGCAAATCAATGACATAACAGCTCATTTATAAATCTAAACTTTTGAAAACTTTTGAATTGATCACGATGGCTACAGTTGTGTAGTGATATAAAGATGTTGTTTCCAAGGCGTGTAACTAGAATAAACTACGAGCTCATCCAAAAGGAGATTTGTTGTAACCCAGTCCCCAATTAGGTCACGTTATTCATAATTTATATTTTATATTCATACTTTATACTGGATATTTCTTCGGATGTTGTAAATATATGATTATGATATACCTTGTGTTCAAACTGTTTAAGACATGTTGTCCTTTATGTACATTATTGCATGCATTGTGCACGCTTTAAACAATCGATGCTGCTATATTAAAAGTTACATGTACTGCTGACACGGCTGTGTTTATCAGTGCGGAAAGCAGTACTCATCAATACAGAGAATATGAACATTTTAATTCTTGCATAGTACAGTACATTTCAAACCATAAGTTTACCTGTATGTAGTAATTCAACTGTTGACAGGGAGTACCTGAGTGTTTAAAAAACATAATGTAGGTCATTAGGACGATGTAAACCGAGATGTTAGAAAAACAGACGGCGTTGTATATCTGGCTGAAAAACAACCCTGTTATTCCGGCTGTTCCATTTTGTAGGGTTAAAGGACGTTAAATTGGCCAGCATATCCTACATTTGTATTGTTACGTTATATTTATCAAGTCCATGTAACAAGTACTGATATGTTGTGTTTTTTCTTTTGGTTTATCAATGTAGCAATATGAAAACAAACATAGATAAGTAGGACATTAAGAATACATCTAGGAGATGTCTTAAACACACGGTTAAAATACATGTATATACAAGATTTAAACAGTAGAATGGTTGAACTTTTGGTAGACTAGTTCTATGATAATGCCATAATTGGTAAACGGATGTCGGAAGGGGCATGGCTGATATATCAGCTACAAACACTGCAATTATTGTCACTTATGCCAGTATTGAAGGTTCTCATATTATGTATCTCTTGACAGAAATCTCCAGCTACATATTCTGTGACTGTTTTGCTATGTTGCACTTTCTTAGTTTGTAAGAGGATGCGTACTCTGCCAACAGTAAGTAACGCCCATGTTATGGTTCCGTTCCAGAGCAAATAATCTCATTGTCCTGCATGTGTCAAGACTCGATCGGTATCGATGTGAGTGGAGCCATTATCTCGACAAATAAAACTCTCTAACTTGGATAATTCATCGAAAAACCATTTTGCCTGTGTTTTGCCTTTATTGATTACGTTACAAATAAACCCAATATATTACTTTACAAAAACAATGACATAGTATGCCCATGAAGACTTATTTTTAAACTATCAATAAAGGACCGGTATTGCAATATAACGTATACGAGTATCTGAGTAACAGCGATCATCGCTAACAGGTTTTGACCTCATGATTTACACAGTGTATTATCCTCTGAATGCGATACACTTCTTTTGTAAGTTTGACAACATTTACGCTATATAGTCTAGTGTTTAGTATGTTCACAAATCTATTCTTCAAGTTGACCGAGTGACCTATATTATCAGCCAACATTACCCGGTTTCAATTTTGATCTAGATATTTTCCTCTCGATTGGATGCAATGTAGCAACATGGTTTAATGTAAGTTCTTTCGCACCTGAACGAAACTGATGCAAACTAAATGATCAGTTGTACATCAGGCCGATTGTACAGGAAAATAGTATGAGGACAATTGTTTTAATTTTATGTCACTGTATTCTATTAAATGACGTGATAATTGGTTCAGTTTTATGTATACTGAACCAAAAAAGACACGTTCGCTAATTTTGATTGAGTATAGCTGGATGAAAACAAAACCGGGACGTGATTGTTATGTATGCTTTTAAAGAAGCTTCACTGATGCATCGTTTCGTTTAAAGGCAGAAAATAAATTCCACAAGTGCCTCACTCAACCCAAGTATATAAACGGGTACCTATGAAGCATCCTCTTCATTTATTTCCTTTCGCGAATTATGGTTGTCAACAGGGACTGGAAATGATGCTCTTTAAGCTGCAGACATGCCTTCAGCTCAGTATAAGGTTGCGGAAAAGATTCATAGTGGAAGAAGCATATTCGAAATTTTAAGAACAGTGCAGTGTAGTTTCCCTTAGCAAGTGTATAAATTGAAAACTACAAAACTTTGTGTCGATGGATTAAGGAAAGTTTTACGTTCATTCTATGTCAAAATATTGGCAATATATTGAATAGAAATAATAACACTGACAGTATAGCATAAAATGTGCACCAAACATCTTAGCTATTTTTTCTCATCCTACTAAAACTTTATTATGGACGTATCTCACAAAGAAAATATACACAAACGTATTTTGTCCATTGCTTACTTACAAGGAATGTGAGTTTCATAATACAGAACAAACTGACAATATGTGATGGTATTTCCGACAACATTGATACTGTATGATATTATATGCATAATTATTTCCGGTTTTGCATTTCCTTAAGACTGATATACATTCTGTGACAGTTTTAATGAAGTCACGGGGTAATAATTCCATATAACCAGACACATATGAATTCAAATATGGACAACTACATTGAAATCGACGCTGTTTAAGTAAATCTTGAATACGATTATTTAACAACTGAAATAGATGAAATAAACATACGTTCAGTTGTTCAGTGTTTATGATTTAGTTGTTATTTGGCATGTGAGTCCACCATCCACAAAATGTTGAGTGCGGGTCACCATGGCTGATTGATCACTTATTGTAAAATTATTTTAAATATCAGCTTCCGCTGAACGTCGCTTTTGTCACGAAAACAGACTGTTTTTCAGCTATTTATTTCATGTGAAAATGCAGATTCTGAATGTTTAGTGTTGCTTTCGAAAACAAAGACTGCGTGACACTCTGTGTCCTATTCGAAATGTTTAGATGCTGCGGCGTGGATTCTGGAATTGAAATGATGCCTTGGACGAGTTCAAGGCTTGGTGAAATAAATCTCGGAATGATGCGATAGCATGATAGCCTACAGCTATCGAAATATTACAGCGATTGTTCAGATGAATAAGAATTAGCTAGAGGGATAAGGCTGAAAGAACATGAACTAATGTTTGAAGGGTTTAGTGCCTAAAAGTTGTGAAAATTGATTGAAGAACGCTGATTTGTTTTTTTTCTCTTAAAAAATTATTTTTTTTATATAAATAAAACATAACGTTGAACATGTTGCCCGCGATAGCTCAGTCGGATAGCACGTTGGAATTGTGAGCATGTTGCCCGCGATAGCTCAGTCGGTTAGCACGTTGGAATTGTGAACATGTTGCCCGCGATAGCTCAGTCGGATAGCACGTTGGAATTGGAACGTTTTCTTTGCTACAGGCGCGGGTTCGATCACGGCAAATTTGTTTTTCATATTTTTACTTTTTATCTCTATTTATTATCATTCTTCTTCAATTGAAAACTGTTGTATAGAGTATTTATTTTTAATTGACCCATACAAAGTGTACGATCAATGGAATTTTGTTTTGAAAATAGTTCGGGAAGCTAAAACCCCTACACTATAAAGTGGCGTCATGCGAACATCTAGTGATCTAATAAATCTAGGTTTATCTGACCCTCCCCCTTAATTTGGTCACTAAAAGCCTTAGTGACAGGATAAAATTAATCACTGTTGATGCATTTTCGATATATAACAAACAGAGCTGTGTATTGCTCTCATTTCTGCCCATGGGATTTATATTTAACTCTAGTTACATGTACCTCCCCGATCAAACGTTTGCACATATAACATATATATAACGAGTTGTAAGAAGAACTGTTTATTTCTATAAGCAAGAATATTATATCAATTCTGAGTAACTGCTTAACAATTAATATAAACATGTTTTTATTATCTAAAAGAACAACAAAGTTCGTTATTTTATAAGTACTTCAAATATTATGGCAATTTTTAATTACAACGACGCTGATATTCGTAATATAGAACAAATAGACAATATAACAACATTGATCCAGTATAACAGCATGCATAACATGTAAAATAATACCCGATGTTGTTTGATCCTTATGTATGATACATCTTCTTGGCAGTATTGATTTATACCACTTGGAAGAGTACGCAAATAACCAGACACATGCAATTTTAAAATGTTCAACTTCACTTAAGTCGGCACTGATTCAGTAAATCTTGAATGCATATTCAACACATCAGAAAGAGATGTAACAAACAATGTTCAATGTTTATGATTTGGTTGTAATTTGGCATGTAATCCCACCATCCACAACATGCTGCGTACCGGTTACCATGGCTGATTGATCACTAAGTAGGTATAGCACTGGACCAGCGATTTCGCTTACCTCAGCCATCTTCTGCATAGGACAACGTTCTTTAACTAATGTGCCAAGCGGATGTCCAGCTGCTAGTAATGGTTTTAACAAATCTGTAGCAACTACACCTGGATTGACAGAATTCACACGAATGTTGTGAGGACCAAGCTCTAACGCAAATTGCTTGGTTACCATGTCCAAGCCGGCCTTAGCAACAGAGTATGCAAACAGGTCTGGATAGGCTTGTAGTCCTACCATACTAGAAATGTTGACAATGGAACCTTGCTTTTTCTCGTCGAGCATCTTCTTTGCGACAATTTGGGTGATGTTGATCGCAGCAAACAGATTTGTGGATATAACTCTGTCCAAATCTATTTTAGTTGTTTCAAGAGCTGGAGCTAGGTGCATGACTGCGGCATTATTTACTTATCCATCTAGAGCCTCCAATGTTTCAATTTCTGTTTTTGTTTCGTCCCACTTTGAAATATCCATAATAATTGCAGAAACGCTCGGAAATTCCTCGACTAACGAATCAAGCGACTGTTTGTTTACATCCAGAGCATAAACTTTACAACCAGTTTGTGCCAATGAGGTTGCAATGCCACGCCCAATGCCACGTCCGGCCCCCGTCACAAGAACCTTCTTTCCTGTAAAGTTAAAGCTCATGCTTCTTGTCTAAAAGAAACAGAAATATCAACATTAGCTTGTTATCGTTCAGTGTATGTGGGTTAATGTTGATAAGTGAACATGCCCTGGATAGACGAGTTAGCTGAAGTGCACTCAAGCAAAATGTGCAATCCTAGTAGCCTGTATTTAGCTTTGAAATTGTTGGGCGATGCATCTATTTTTGACATACCAGTGAACTTGTGTTTAAAGCTTGTGTGATAGTGAATGGGTCGGTTTATATAACACACATGCACTTGTGGCATACCGGCATACTTTATCTCTAGTGCAGTATGGCGAAAGGTCGTCACCTACTATGCCGATATTCAGCACTGTAGTCTTAACATTTTGTTGTTTGATATTCAAACCGTTCATCTGTTTAATATTGTTAAAACAATAATTACACTAGTGCTTTATTCGTAATATAAGGTTTACGGCTCAATATACGACAAAATGAAATATGACTTTTATGAGTGACACAGTACACTTGAAATATATATACATATTATATACTGAGTCAATTTACTCATACTTAATTTTAAAGATTGGACACGCACATATAAACAACAGTAAAATAACCAAAACCATCTTTTTTTATAGCTGGTCAAAAGTTAAATATTCAACATACGCAGATAAAAAGCATTCTTAACTAGTCTGATAAGGGCGACGTGATAGAATTTGCAAACACCTTGGATCCAGTTAGACGCCGAGTAACCCGACGTCTAATCAGGATCCAAGTTGTTTGACACTCGGCCAATTGTTTCTCCAAATATTAGGCGATTCTGGTTAATTTTTAAAATCTGGGCAGACGACAGTTTAACCTTTAGCCTGCTAAGAGCGACCGTGATAGAATTTGCAAACAGCTTGGATCGAGATCAGACACCACGTAACTTGGCCTCTAACCAGGATCCAAGCTGATTGACACTCGGCTAAGTGTTTCTCAAAATATTAGGCGATTCTGATAATTTTTTAAATCTAGGCAGACGACAGTTTAAGCAGACGACATTTTTTAGCAGGCTAAAGGATATTATAAGCACAGGACATTTTTCAGCAGGCTTAAGGTTAAAGAAATTGGAAAGCGGGTAATTACCTCGTTACTTTTGGCTGACATATTGTTATCAAACATTACGCTCCTTTGCTCATTATTTGATATGCGTTTTCAATGATCAAGAACAGGGTTTCCCATAATGCATTGTGGCTCAAATAAATACACATTTAATTTCCAACGTAATGTATGAAAATTATATTATCTGCTAATATCAAAATGATTCCCTTGTTCAATCATGTGTTCTCTATCTTTAGCATGTAGATGTATATAGATATGATGTTTTCATAAACAAGTTCAAGCTTCAAGATTTATTCATTTCAATTTATTGGGCCAACGACCCATGAAGAACTGTATACGAATGTACAAATACAGACATTCATTTGAATAACATAATACACATTACTTCCCCCATATTTAAAGCTTATAAATGCAATTGGAATTTATAAATAAGTTTCCGCTTCTAATGTGTTTGTATGATTATGCGTTCGGAGAGTTATTATAAGAAGAGTTTATACACTGCACATGAAAGTGATGTAGTCTCTGGTTAAACAAAGCAAATTGAAAACAGCTAATGGATATACAAATTTAACAGCTATCCAGGCATATAAATAACCATGTTTAAAAAGAAGGTGTTTCGTTTTTACCAAATTTGTATAGCATTTTTTTTTTATATTGGACATATGCTCATAGGTGATTTGCATATTCGTTAATACATGGCGCAGATTACAGCCACGGCGCATCGGCTTACATCTTCACAGGTACCCAGTTATACACCTTGGTGGAGTGAGGCACGTTTGGAATTAGTTTTCTGCCTAGAAAACATCCGACGGACCGGTCGGGATATGAACCCAAGACCCTTCGATCCTGAGACTGGGTCTTATCTCTAGACCACCAGTCCACAGTTTCCTACATAATGCATAAATTTTTCACACATCGTCATATAATTGCTGATAATTGGTATTTATCCCATTCTCTTTATGCCAGAAAATTAGCAACATTTGGGTTGATATAAGCTATATGTTTGTACAAACTGGTATGTTCTGTTTTTGTCTTATACCACTGCACATGTCCCAATACCTCAGTGTTTCGTTTAGCTCAATTATGTTGAAAGCATGTGGCTTGCAGAAACAGTTTCCTGTCCGTTTCCTGGGTAAACATGTCCTAATATATTAGTACAACTTCAATACACTGAGATTATAAAGTCATTCTGCTTATTCTTTTAAAATACAGTCGTTGCGAAACACTATGACGTTAGAATTTTTCCATGCCAGTGGCTTCGAAAATTGAGAAAAAAAAGTTTATTTTCAGAAGTATATGTGGCGAGGGACACGTTTTCAGTAAAAGAAAATTCATGTATGTCTCTTATCTCGTCTTTAATCTAAATGCCACTGAGACAGTTCATCTATAGATAAGAAATCAAATCATTTTAATCAGTTAGTGTATAATCAGTGAACTTACAGAGCATATTTTAGAACCTTTCGTATATCTGAAGAAATGAAACCCGCAGTTAACTCATTCAGGCATAAGCCCTTATCTCTGGCTCAAGGCTAAAGCTATTTTGTAGCCTCAAGTCTACAGGTAAACTGGTAATGATAAATTATCAGAGGGTAGTTAAAAATTCAGACACCTACTGTAGTGTCTTACACTGTAACAATATATACAAGCTAAAGTACTATGTATAACATATATTCTGGAAGGCAATTGAATTATCTTTTAGACCATATAACTACATGTATAAAGCTTATCCAACAAAGGAACAAACAGAGCGTGAAAGAAACTAACGTTTCATGCAGTGCTGGGTAAAAATATAAACACCATCTGGCCTTAAAAGGCTGGCATTTCAGTAATCCAATAGATTTAACACAGTTTTAACACTGTAGAAATATTCAAATTTATTTTCCTTCACGCTGGTAAAAATCATTCAAATTGTCCAAGGGGTTATTACTGAAGTAAGGTTTTCCTCAAATCCAGTAGATATTCCATATGTAGTCCAGTAGAGTCCAGATACTGTGATGCTTGCTGTATGCATGTACTGATCACAAATACACATCCTGAATTCCTCCCATCGGTGGTCTTGTTGTAAGACACGAGCATCAGGATCGAATAGTCCTTGGTTCAATTTTCAATCCGGGCCATCGGATTTGTCTGGGCAGAAAATTAATTCCACATGTGCCTCACTTCATCCAGGTGTATAAATGGGTAGCTGTGCAGGTGTCTTGTAAGCCAATGTGCCGTCCCTGCAATCTATGGCATCTGTTAACGGCCGAATTTAACCTGCTAGTTGGGGCTTATAATATCAT
>JAULCC010137476.1:0-13642 GCA_032358795.1 Nuttallia obscurata
ATGAGCTGGACGTCGCGATATGACTGAAATACTGTTAAAGCGACGTTAAATTCCGATTAAAACAAACAAACAAACAAACTAAACTGTAAGTCCTCTGCTGCTTGTAGGGCTTGCTTAACTTAGCTTTTTTGATATTTGTTGATTATTCAACAGTCTATGACTGATACCTACATAAAATGAAGTAAGGTGGAAAGGTGTTTGTCTGGAATCCTCATTTCTGACAAATCTTACATAGTTATACATTTTCCAGAAAATTATACCACAATACATACGGAATGGGTTTTTTACTGCCATGACAGAGAAAACATAATTTGCTAAATTTTCATTTGTTTGATCTTACAAAGGCTAAAGAAAAGACATATTTGACTGAATATGATAAAATGAATGTGCTGTTGAAAATAAATTTTCATGCATTTAAGTAAGTGCACTGTTTTGGCATGTACTGTTTTCTCTGATTTGGCAATCTCATACAAAGGAAATAAAACAATGTCTTAAAGGGTAGTGAGTATATACATACACCCTTAGTGTATATGTAAGAACTTAAAACCATCTACACCCCATATTTTCAGTTCATCATGTCCGCAAGACTGGACTACCGGATCTCCGTCATTTTAACAATATTTAAAAATCAGATTGGTCACCGTATTGAAGAACTGGATCTTAGTGAGCAGTCAGCACAAACCTCTGCCATACCCCAGATCTTTGGCAGTGGGGGTGAACACTTTTGTTTGCACTGTCATTTTTATGCACAGAATGCTAACTTTTTCTTGACATCAAGCAAACAGGATGAGTAACCACAGTATGCAGAATGATAAACTTTAGTTTTTGTTTTTGGAATTCAAGGTTTCATGGCATGGCCATTTGGCTGACAAAATCTGACTGTGTTTGACCTTTATTTCAAATTGTATTTCATATCTTTATATGATAACAACACAACATCATCTGCATAAAGAAATAAAATAAGTAAAAATTTGTTGACAGGTTATATTTTTATCTTTATTTTCATGTCATCAAGTTGACAATTTTTATCAGAATATTTGTCTGCATTGAATCTAATGGCAATGTGAAGGTGGGTCAACTCAGATAAAAAAAGGAAATCTTTGGACACAGTTTTTGTTTTTTATTACTTTTATGAATTCAACATTTTGCTACAGGCTGCAAGAAACTTTGTCATAATATTTTATGCATTATATTAAGACCAAACTGAATATAGGTCATCACCTTTCAAAAACTAGGTGACTATGTCAGATCTTAGGACAACATTTTGCATTAAAGTTTCTTATTCCTTTCATAAATTCATTTTTTTTCTCTTACCCTTATGAAACTTTGTCAGAATGTTTTTCTGCATGATATCTTACACAAATGTGAATAAGGGTCATCTTTGGTCCAATACTAGGCTATTTTGTTAAATTTTGAGAAAAGTAATTCGTAATGGAGAGTAGCTTTTACTTTCTCCTTTATAAACAGACATCCGATTGCAAAATTGCCTGTGTCAAATTAAAAAAAAATTGGCTTCATTGCTCTTTCAGCATTAGCCCCTTGTTTTTCTCACAAGATTTACATTACATCTTAGGCAAAGTAGTAATGATACTTTATTAGAATTGAATAAACTTCAAATTTCAATTTCAGTAGTTAAATTCAATTTTTTAATTTATCTTTTTTTTTAAATCCGTAAAGACTTGTAAAGCCTAATGATTAAGTATCTGGCTGCTTTATTATAAGCTCATGTCTACCTGTAGTGTTCACTCACCTTCTACAGACTCATCCTGTTTGTTTAGCCAAATTTTAGTGTTTTTTTTTTTACTGATTTCACTTTATTTAACACACTCTAGATACTTTTTTATTTCATTTCTGTTGCTAATTTTTGGTGTTGAATGTGGATTATGCACCGACACTGAGATCTGGATAGTGTATAAGTCTAACATACCAAACTCCCTGTTGTGATTGCTAACTATCAAGCATAATATTCAAATGAAAATTCCAGTAAACAAAAACAAAAGTATAAAAAAAGTGTAGCAGGTTAAAAATGATAACAGTTGAAGAGGTTAAATTAATTGACACATTAGCATCTCTGTTATTTAGAGTATACCTGTAGCAAATAGAAGTTGCATATTGTAACAGCAGAAATACACCGTTTAGTTACTGATGTTTTTGAAAATGTATGTGTGCAACTTGTATTTTCTGAAACTCTCAAAGATGCAATTTCTGTATTGAAGAATTGAAGATTTTTTTAAGCCTTGAATAAAGTTTCAGTTTTAAGAGGAATTATATATATTTACAAGTTTTTGTCTTAAAAATGCTTGAACACTTATGAAAGGAAAGTATGCATCCCCCAAACCCCCACCCCCACGATGTCTGACACCATCCACATGCCACTGCCCCCCACTTCCATATATCTACAGAAAACTGCCAAGTTGAAAATAAAATCTTTTAACCTTTAGCCTACTGAACAAAATGTCATCTGCTTAAATTGTCGTCTGCTTAGATTTTAAAATTCATCAGAATCGCCCAATATTTGGAGAAACAATTGACCGAGTATCAAACAGCTTGGATCTGGATTAGACGCAGAGTTACTTGGCATCTAATCTGGATCCAGGCTGTTTGCATATTCTATCATGGTTGCCCTTAGCAGGCTAAAGGTTAAACTTGGTACTCTATAATGATCTTTTGAGTTGAACTAAAATCCCCTCATTGAATTTTACTATTGATATTTCAAACTTTAAATTTGCTCATCTTTGTTATTTCAAAGAAGGAAAATTTCTCTATAACTAAATGTTAAGAGAAAACCCCAAAGCATTTATAATTTATCTATACACATGGAAGATCCAGACTTTGACTACAGATGGTTACATTCAGCACCAAGTAAATTATTCTTGTAGCTACACAATAGAAAATTGGAATTTTTATTTGTAGTACTGTAGCAGCTAGTTTTCAGATATATTTTGATAATTTACTTAATATTGTACTATGAATAAGCATAACACGCTATGCACGTACAAATTGTTTGTAAAAAGTTGTATAGTTTTTTGTTATTACACCTAAAGTTTATTTTCAGTTTCTGCCCATCTATATTTCATTAGATTACATTTTGTTGAAAAAAAAAATACACAAGGGATTAAGAATGCTTTTTTTTTTTTTTTTACAATTTTGTAGTAGAGGGAAGTAAGATATGATCCCATTAGTAAGTGAAGGGTGAAGTACAAAGTTAAAATATATACCAAGATAGTTCTCTGTTTATATTCCATAAAAACATATAAAAACACTTTAAAATTTTGGGGGCCTCTGTGATCAAGTGGTTATGGTCATTGACTTGCAATCTCTCAGCCCCTCCTTGCTGTGGGTTTGAACCCTGGTCTGATCACTTCGGATTTTCAAGTGAGGAAGCCTTCCAGCTGGCCTGTGGTAGGTCTGTGGTTCTACCTGGTTGAACTTTGTGCCTGAAACAGTGTACAGAGGTCCCCTGGGATGTTTTCACCTGTAATGAGCTGGACGTCACAATATGACTGAAATACTTGAAGTGACTTTAAATTCCTAATCAACAAACAAAACTTTTAATTTTTGTTTTGGACAAGGCATGATATGCTGCCATTGATTTCCTGTCCTTTGAAATGTTTTCAAAGTCACGGTTTTGTGCTAATGTTCTGTAAGTAAAGAAAATTGTGCATTAGGGTGGTTAATGTTTAGTTTTCCGAGCAGTTAAGAAGTTTCTGAATCAACACCTCATATTTTTATAGTGATATAAATGAGGTGTGTATTGAGATGTGTTGCTGTTGTTGTTTAACTCAGTTCACTCACTCATTTTTTTGTGGTAGAGCAAGAAAAAAGACTTTTTATTCCTTTTTTATCATGATATAAATGAGGTGTGGATTGAAATGTAGTACTACTGATTTTAACCTCGATTCCCTCACTTAATTAATGTATTTTTATTTCTTGGAAAGTTTAACTGATTTGTCACTTAGTTAATTAGATGTTGTCAAAAATGTTTGATAGTAGTCTTTGATTTGAGTAAATATCAGTTTTATTTTGTGATAGTAGATATTTTGTAAATTTCCCTCATCATGTCATTTATAATAAAATAACAATGTTCAGGTTATACTTGCTTTGTACTTGCGTGATAGTATAGACTGCTTGAGACTATATTTAAACTCTTAGACTCTATACATAGACTTTCTAAAGAAATTTGTTCAGTTTTATTTGTTTTGCATTTATTATTATTTATTCATTTTATAAACATATATTTTCTTAATTAAAATAAAGTCGGCGTACCCCATTGTTCCTAATTTGCACATACTCCAAAATAAATACCTCTCCCTCCAGATGAGCAAACAACGTTGAATGGCACCATTAAATTTATACCCTAGCCTGCTGAAAAAATTTTTGTATCAAATTGTCGTCTGCCTGGATTTTAAAATTCATCAAATTAGCCCAATATTTGGAGAAACAACTGACCGAGTGTCAAACAGCTTGGATCCGGATTAGACGCCAAGTTACTCGGTTAATCCAAGCTGTTTGCATATTCTATCACAGTGGTCCTTTTAGCAGGCTAAGGGTTATACCTGTGTTGTATTGTTGTAAAACCTAGCTCATTAGTAAAACATTGTGTATGATGTTTTTAAAATGACATGATAAGTTATAATTACAGTTATGTATGTCTTGGCCAAACTCTCTTGAATTAACATACCATGAGTCTGGCTTTTTTTTCAGTCCAGAAGGTCCCACTAAGATGGGCTCTTCTGCATATTTTCCCAAAAAATAAAACTTGTAATATTTTGCCTGGAAACTCCTGTAAGTTAAATCTTGCTGTTTGATAGTAAGAAGTTTCTTATCTTTTGATTATTCTTACTGATCACATTCTCAGGAAAGTTTAAATAGTAGTATATGACCTTGGCCCTTGATTAAGGTGAAAGGTCAGTTGGAGTCAAGTGTATTGTATTTGCCAATGAAAGTGATACCTTTTAAAACTGAATGAATTTTATTTTGCAAAGTATGACATATTGTGTTGCAGAATAGCTGACCTCTGACCCAATGTTCACAAAGCTTTTCAAATCAGGATCAGGATCAAATAGTTATTTTTAATATCTTTAGTATACTGTCTTTGATAATAAAGATAATTTAACAAATGTTACAGAACGTCACTTAGGAGTGATTGTCTATGTACAAAAAAGTTAAATACTTTAAATAGTTGCATGAGATTAGGGTTGGTTGTGATTTTAAAAGTGATCCAAAATTTGATCCTGATTTTTGAAGGACCAATTTGAATTACATGTTTTACTTTTTCTTTACTTTTAATAATTAATTAAATGTTATTTTAAGTTAAAATCTTTATTCTTCCTAACAATCTGGATCACTGATTATATTAAGCACTTTAGTCTTAAAGCAAGACTGTATAAGTTAATTAGAATTATAAATTTGATCCTGATCCTGATCCTGACTTTGAAAAGTTTTGTGGACATTGGGCCTGAAGCTAAATATTTATCTGTGTTTTAGTTAGGCTTTCAGTTCTATTTTTGAATATTTCAGTTTTTCATAGGTTTATTGAAATATTACCATTGCTTGAGAAATTTGAATTGGAATAAAGTTTTCTTATTAAACCTTTAAAGTGATGGGTTTTAATTTTTAATTTATTTCTCAAATAATCAGTAAGTTTATAGGGGTTGCCATGTGACATAGTTTCTGTCATCAAACAGCACAGACTTTAATGAATCCACTAGATTTATTAAGATCTTGGTTTGCACTGACTGCATATACCAGTGATCTTGTCTACAGCATTAAATGGGTTTAATGTTGTTAACATATTCATGATAAAAGAGCTTGGCAAAAGCCTGGCTATGAGGAAGATATTCAGATATATTACTGACACAATGTTTGTTTGTGTAAAAAGTTTGGTCAATATTAAAAAAAAAAAAAGATAACAAAGTGTTGTCTATTTTGATTAAGTACAAAAATGAATTATATAATATTGAATTGTCATATTTCTTGCTGTGAATAATGAATTACACCTGCATTATTTTTTCATCGTACAGGACTGGACCTAGAGAGTATTGGACAACAAGCTGAGGACATATTTGGTGGAAGGTAAGTCAGATAGAAAGTTCTCATCATAAGTTGTGGGTATATTTCTTACATTAAACTGGAAATTCTAGTCTAAGATAACATCCACCTGGAATCTGGGACCAGATGTTAAGAGGTCCATTAGCGATGATAATATTAGCAAATGGTCTTATTGGCAAGTTTGTAAGAGTTGATCCACAGACAGAATATACTTCAACAAATTTGTATTGATAGGTCTGTTTGATTCCCATTTCAGTGCTGAAACAGCAGAGCTTGATTTAGATGACCAGGGAGGGAAGATGTTCCTCAGAGTTCTACTCAACTTGGTAATGCACAACTACCCAGCTTTGGTGTCAGGGGCCTTGCAGTTACTGTTCAGACATTTTAGTCAAAGGAGGGAAGTGCTACAGGCATTCAAACAGGTAAGTCATTCCCCCCAACAAGGTAGATTGAGTTTAAATTTGGGGAAATTAAATTTTATACTTGAAAGTTTACTTGACATTAACTTATCTGTTGAAGGATCATAAAAATGTATTGTAAAGTTAAGATGATTATGTATGCCCTGTTTATAAAACATGTTAAGAGAAAAGTTGGAAATAAGACTCATGCAGAAAACAAGTAATAATTATCATGCAAATAATTCACTCAAGAACAAAAGAAACACAGTGTATATTATTGTTTTACATGTACACTGTATCAAATCTGTTACCCTTTCATGATTTAGAAGTGAGTATTATGTATTCTGTTCTTTAATTAGGGGATAAACGCGCCGTCCTTTAAGATTTGCCGACGTATATTGGTGGTTTATATGTTGCAAATTTAGTTTTACATACGACGCGTTAGCAGAGCATGTAAAACGGTTAATTGCAACATATAAACCACCGATATACGTCGGCAAATCTTCAAGGACGGTGCAGTTATCCCTATTCTAATGCAATCTAATAAAATGTGATTTGTAACTCTCTCAGTGCTTTGATGATATTCCATTCAAACGGTTGTGTGACGTCATATGACGTTCTGAATATTGATTAGGCTTTCCAACAGTATACCATAGATTTAGACCAATTATCCAATCAAAACGCTTGTTACAAAAAAGTTGCATTAGAATACTGGTTCACAGACTTGGATCCGTGGTTTTAAAACTTGCTTGAGAATTTACTCTTAATCGGGTTTTATAACCTCAGGCACTGAATTTTATCATTTGCTAGAAAACATTATTTTTAACTCAGGACATGGTTCAATTTCTAACCCTTTTAAGGTTATTTTTTAAGTCCATAATATTCCCAACTTGTATAGACCCTTATGATATCGAGTAAAAATGCAGATTTTGTAATTTTTTTACTCCTTGCAATTCACATGCATTCAGATGTCTTCTAATAAATATTGCAAAATATTGAAATTATGATTAAAAAGTTTTTAATTTAAGCAGATGTCATGTCCAGTTCTGGTGCTGAAAGATTTAAAGCTGCTCTTTGTACTAAACCTTCATGACTAACTACATAAAAGATCTTGACCTACCAGTAGTTACAAAAGCGTTTGACACTGCGGATGAATGAATTCTTAATTCATAGCTTGACATTTAGCTTGGGAAATTTTAAGATTTACCATCCAAAATGTTAAAACCTTTACCCTGTCATATTGCAGGTTCAGTTACTAGTAACAGACAGTGATGTGGAAAACTACACTCAGATCAAGGCAGATCTGGACGAACTACGAAACTTGGTGGAGAAGTCAGAACTCTGGGTATACAAACAGAAGAAGGGAGATGAAACAAAGAAAAGCAAAAAAACAGACGGCAAAAGTGATGTGAGTCTGAAATTAAAATTCCTATACCTTGTGTTTTATTCAACAAAATGTGCCAACAGAAAAATGAGTTGAATACTAGGCCTGCAATTTAGAACCAGTCCTGAATTAAAGAGTTTTGATCTAGGCTCTACATTCTGCTGAACTTCTCTGAATTTATGGCTGTAAAATAAGGGTTTCCTCTCAACCAATAGCACACCAGGCCCCGTGATTATAAAACACATTCAGCATAAACTCATGTTCATTCTCAGAAATACATAACTAAGATTGGCTAAAAAATATAACATGATACATTTTCAAACTATGAAATGTAAGAAATATACTTGACTATGATTGGGTCAAGTATATAACAAGATAAATTTCAACCTAATGAAATGCAAGAAATACTCAGCATGCGAATGAATCTCTGTGCAAGAAAATTTAAGGGACCTATTTAGTTGATCTAAAAATGAGTCAGGGCTCCAGATAAGGCGAGTATTTTGAGAAATTTAGTTACTGTTTTCGATGTTTCTCCACCAAACCTTATCTTGTGGGTACTCTTAAGAATCGCCTCCTTAAGAGTACCCACAAAATAAAGTTTGGTGGAGAAACATCAAAAAAATCTTGATGAATGTCTATGATACATATCCTATCTAGAGTCCAGTAGGTATATCAACATAATGTCTGCTGTGGACAAGACTTAAGTGTATGGATAGTGAGATGCAGCAAAATAGCAGGTAGGGCTTACAGATCATGTACAGAGTACAGGGGAATAAAAAGCCTGTTGTTGTCATCAGTAATATGTTTAGCAGTTAGATGATGGTTATAAAGTCAGTGTTATGGTTTAATATTTCACACTTTCTGTTGTTTCTAATGGAAGAAAATGCCTTTGACATAGTCGGTATAATCTAATTTTTTTGTGGATGTGTATGTATTACATGTATGTATTACAAGTTTTTTAAATCTGAAATTATTTTTAGTGATGCACATTGTTTGGAAGTAATCAAAAGTTTAATCATGTAGATTTGAAGGAAAAAAACCCACAACAGGGTAAATGTACAGTTTATAATACTTTTGTCTTTTATTTTCAGGCCAAATCTTATACAGCAGAAAAGGGGTCAGCCATTGACCTTGACCTTGGACCTAAGATTGATAAACATGCAGCCCGAAACTACAAAGCCATTAAAGATGTAAATAGATTTTTGTATTTGAAATGTTACGTGTTGAATCTTAAATGATAAACTATTTTCACCATAACTAATGGTTATACTTAGAAGACAAAGTTCATATAATTTATATGACTCATGGACATGTATCTTGTCTTATGAATGAAATAAAAGAATCTATCATCTATCATCTATAATACCTCTCCAATATTTCTGTATGCCATTCAGTGTTTTCATCTCAATTTTTCATCATATTTATATCTTAGAAATAGTGTACAGAGGTCCCAGGGATCTTCTTCCACTTGTAATGAGCTGGATGTTGCGATATAACTGAAATACTGTTTAAATGAATTTCTAATAAACAAACAAACATATTTAATACATTGTTGCAGACATGCAGTTCTGCTTTCAGAGGCCTTCTGAATTGAAGAAACTAGCTTTTTTTCACTAACTGCATGTTTCCTTTAAAAATTAAAGAAGAAGTTTTAAATGATGTGTACTAAGCAGCAGATGTTATTGTAGACTGAACACAAAATTTGAACTCCATGGTACATTTTCTACACAGTATGACCTGCAGGGGCAATACTAAAGGGGCAATATTAAATGTGGAAACTGTTCAACGAAGCTGGGATATACTCTGTAGTGTTACTGGACTAGTTCAATTTTTGACCATGTTGTTCGTGATAGGATACCTCTCAAGGGAGGGTTGTTGAAGAGACAGTTGATGAATTCATTTTCACTATTAATCATTCTGAAGCTGGCATAACGCTATTTCAATGCTTGTTTTGCAGATTTTGATCCGGCTCACACGTCTGTGTGTGAACAACACGTCAGAACCTGGTGTGAAAAAGTCACGGAAACACGAGCAGAGACTGCTGCGGAACATGAGTGCATACTCCGTGGTGATGGAGCTCTTACAGATACCATATGATAAGGTGAGAGTTGAATATTGCAATGAAGGCTACAAAATTTAATGGACTGGAAGTTAAATTTGAATTCACAGAAACCTAACATTGGCCAAGACTTACCATAAAACTTTCAACATATAATCATTTTGATGATGGTTGCAAGGATCTTATTCTTCTGATAATATTTTAACAAGACAGCAAACATGTCTTCAGAATAACCTTTTAGTTATTCTCATGGATATTTTGTCTACATGAATATCAATTTGACAGACATACATGATCCAGGTCTAAACATGTTTCATGTCATACTCTTCTAGCTTCAAGTATAGTCAGGGTTAAGATTTCAATGATCAAAAGGAAAATTAAATTTCTGGTTGTTACTGATGAAAAACTTATGTTAAGGGATATATATCTCGACACATAATATGATAATAATAATATGCAACATTTATTTAGCACTCTCTTTCATATTGGATATTATTACTCCCTGATTATCAGGTTGTAAGTCGGCTGTTAACCCTTTCCTCCACATGTTTTTTTTTAGACATTACATCAGCTACTATATTTAGATGAAAAAGTAAAATACTTCGGATAAGGGGAGAAACGAAATCAGAATGTTATGAAAAAGTTCTTTTTAGCAAACAGAGAAGACCCTGCTCTGGGTCTTCTCTGTTTGCAAAAGTGTCAAAAGGCGTGTATGTGGAGTAAAGGGTTTACAGATGGCACAGATTTCAGCCACAGAACTTTGGCTTACACCTTCACATGTAGCCATTTATACACCTAGGTGGAGTGAAGCACACATGGGATTAACTTTCTGCCCAAAACATCTGATGGCCTGGGGTGGATTTGAACCCAAGACCCTTCAATCTTTAGCCCCATGTTTTAATACTAACCCACAGTCCCCACTGAACATTCAATGTTTTCCACCAAAGCTATTCAAACTACATGTACTTGAAAGTATTCACACTTACCCTTTTGTTCAATTATTTTTAAAAATATGCAGGTCTGTATGAAATATAGATAAGTCTGAATAGAGGGGAAAGGGCAGATATTGCAAAATGAAAACCCAACAGATTCATATTATTTTGTAATATTTATGCAAAGCCTTCTTTGCTAAACATGCTAAAGATAAAGATAATGCTTTTATTGGGTAATCAATTCATCTTTTAATGTTATATGAACTATGGAATGGTTTAAGAAATTTATTTGTAGAAACATTTTAGATGTTTGTAAATTTGTTATACATTTGCAGCACTCTGATATAAGGATGAAAGAACTGATGAAGTTGGCTCATGAATTCCTCCAGGCCTTCTGTCTAAGTAACCAACAGAACCAGGCTTTACTTCACCAGAGTCTCGACCTCTTCCTCACTTCTGGGGTAAGTGGATGGCATGGGTTGATATACTTGTTTAACATCCCAGAGATAAGATCTGAAGTTCTAATGATGATGATGATGATGTATTCGAAGGTTTAATGTCCCTCCTGGGTGAGCAGCCGTCAGTATGGGAGTATACATTGAGTGCACTTCCACGCTGACGTCTACAGGCCAGTTGGGTTTGGACGGGGCTGAAGTTCTGAGAAACTGAAATGTTTATTTATGAAGATGGTTGATGATCTGGAATGAAATTTTGTTTCCTTTGCCACATTAGCAAAGTTAATAATAGTAGTAAAGTTTCAAAACTTTTGACATGCTTATTTCAAAGTCTTTTGTGTTTGTTTATTTGGGTTTTAAGTCACAAAGATGCAGCACAGGTCATATGATAATTTTTTTAGCTTATTGTATTAAAAAAAGACCCAGGTATCTTTCGGTAAAACCAACTAGCTTCATTCGAACCCACAGCCTTAAAGGGATGACATAGTTTATTGTGTCATATGGCAAATGATCATATGAAACTTTAATGATTAGAAGTGAGCTTGTTCATGTTTCTGATATTTACCGATGTATACTAATCTAGAATTTCTGTTTTTTGCAGAGGTTTATAAGCATCTTGAGTAAATTTTCATCCACTTTTACAGATTAAATGTGTTTATTGGCACACATTACACTGTAGACTTTTGTCTCGGCATGAAGGGATTGATTTGAAAGTCACCTTATGAATAACAAATAATTTTAGGTAGTCTCAGTGGCAGTGTTATATAATCTGTGTTTTGTAACTTTTATTTTCTTATACATGTTATGACAAAGAGTGTGTTGTGAATACAACAAGGAATTGCTAGGGGAGATAAGTCCAACTGTACTTTTATTGTGCATTAATTATGTTATCTCATTTTGTCATTAGCCACTGGATTGATTTCATTTAAACTTAGATAATCATCTCTTTTTGGGTCCCAAATTATGAATATTTGGTAAAATATTAAATTTATGTTTATGTCAAAATATTATAGCACTGTTTTACGTCAAGTTGGGATAGCCGGTCAGATGAAAGCTGACTAGTTTAACCATTAACATAGCATGACCAATAACTGATAGATGATTAAGATTATCATTTATTACGAATATTTCTCAACTTGGCTTGGAAAAGCTTCTTTATCATTTTAATTTGTAAATGAAATATCTCATAAGACAAACCAACATATTCAAATGAACTAACAACTGACTACTCTAATATTAAAACTTTATCTGTTTGTTTTGTTATTCTGTTATTAGATTCTGGAGACACAGACCTGCATTGCCATTTTTCAAGACAATGTGTCCTTGGCCAATGAGGTTTCGGACAATGTGATTCAGCATTTCGTGCACTGCATTGAGTCACATGGGCGTCATGTTGAGTACCTGAAGTTCCTGCAGATTGTTGTGAAAGCCGAGAACCAGTACATTCGAAAAACACAGGACATGGTGATGGCTGAGGTAAGGGACCAACAATAGGGAAATTTATCTTAAATTTTTAAGTTGTGATAGTTTGGGGAAACAAGTCGAATTGTCAAGACGAATGACGATGGCTTGAGTAAGGGGCCCACAAGAGGGAATATTGTGTTTTAGAAAATTGAAAGTTGTGATAGGTTTGGGAAACTAGGAGAATTGTAGTATACTTTGGGACCAATGTATACCTAAGATTGCTAAGGACATAGGCTGAGATAAAGAGTCCACATAAAGGAACTTAAGGTAGGGCTTTGGAAATAAAAGGTTTGGTATTTTTAGATGTACTCAGTTATTGTATTAACTGTGTTCCAGTATATTGGGAAAATCCCCAGGGATATTGCTAGTTAAGGGGAGGTACTAATCTGACTTAAGTACATCTCCTCAATATACGCTGCCCTATGATGATCCGAGGACGATGTATTGACGTTTGCTTTCTGGATAATATAAGCCAGTGAATCAGATCCTAGCTTTCAAGATTTTTAAAGTGCTTACAACTTCTATATCTAGCTAAGTCCTATAGTAACTATCACAGATTTCTATTCTTATGACGACCAGAAGTATACATTTGACTGTAAACATGGCAGAAAGGTGTTATCTGGTTTGTCGATATATAATTAAAAAAATAAACATAGTTAAATCAGAAAGCCTATCATCCAAGAATAGATCAGAAAAAGGTCGTCTTCAGATCTTACATTGTCATGAGGTTTTATTTTTCAGAAGATTGTGTACTTTAGATTGTGGGAGGGGCTCTGGTGTAGGAGGTTGGGTAATTGGAAACGACTGCTGCATTAAATGCTGAAATATGTGTGCGAAGTTAGTTCTGAATCGTAGAAGAAGAGACAGTTCTAAGCAGGCACTCTACGATTTGCACTGGC
>JAULCC010137698.1:0-21914 GCA_032358795.1 Nuttallia obscurata
TGAATTATATGTTATCAGCATGTCATTGATCTAAGCACTGATAATATCTATCACCTGATTGTTACTGTTTCCATAACGACAGTGAAATTGATGCGACATTTTTGAGTAGGATTTAAAGAAAGAACTCTAGATCAACCATTATTCACTATCAATTTAGTAATTTGCTGTTTTCAAAAGTCTAATTTTAAGGTAAAGAAAACTTCTGATGGTTGGTAATATGGCTTACAGACTGCTTTAGATATAGAAATACCCTTTGAAAAATCAATATTATACTAGATACTGTTATATATGATATAATTGTTTTAATGCCATTATGTTTAGCTTGTGTTTTTTAACTGCTTTGATAAAGTTGAATTGGTATTTCAGACAGTTTCAAGATGTAAAACGAAATAAATTTGAAAGCATGTGTGTCTTTTATAGATTTGATGTTACATGCACATTTTAGTGTGTATTGATAAACTATAGGCGAACAGTCATATATCATGTAACAGTTTTCTTTTATAGGTGTCAGTATGCATGCAAGTTTTTTGTTATAAACTTTGTTAATTATATTTTTGTTCATACGTTTATGTTTCCATGGTAATAGAAATCAATTTCTAGGATGAAATTTTGTTGATAAGACAATCGTGGAAACTGGAGGGAAATAGTTGACTGAATAAATTTAGATGGTTTTGATTTGAAGGGGGGAAGCAGATAATTTACATTAATTATGTTATTGGTGATGCTTACCTTTGTTCTCTCTGATAACTCTTTTTAAAACAACCAGTTAGCTTTTTGTTCTCTATACAGGTTAATTAATAGGTCATGTTTTGACCTAGTTTCTATATTACATCATTAGGTTTTTTTGGCGTGGTTACATAGGGTAAGGTGTGCTTCAATATTTGGTTTGATTTCAGTAACGCTCAGCTGTTTTTTTATCAATTAATTAAAATGCTTCACAGGGTATCAGACAAAAATGGTATTTTTCTTCTTTGATATCAAATTGGAAGATGTAGGGATTGCAGAAGCACTCACTCACCTTCCAGTTGCAGTTCCAAAGCCCAGTCTAGCCATGGCTTCAGTAATAAAGGGTCTCTTTTTCAGTTTGGAAAGATGTTTTTGTAGAAATGCTTGGTGGCACAAATTTACTGACTTCTTTCAGAGTTTTCATCGGGGATTGGTAAAGGCTTTTATCACATAAATTGGCTGCTGGGAGTGACATAAAAATCATATGTTACTTAAATATTTCTTGAAACCAGTTGATAGAAACGCTCAATTACCAAAGGAGGTACCATCTGCTGATGTTGCGTGTGATGTCATCATCGAGATGTTATGACATCGCATTCTAATTCTCGCTTTTAATAACAAAAACATATATTGGGGACATTTTGTATAGAGTATATAGTTGTGCAATTTTCTTAAAATTCCTCTTTATGTGATTAAAAAAATCCTACATTCATGTATCATTTTTATGGAACTCGTTGAGTAAAATCATATGACACTCGCCAAGGCTAGTGTCATGGTTTTTTTCCCCAGACATCTTGTTTCTTAAATATGACATTAAATAAACACTCATGTAAGATCCTCTATAAATGGCTGTTTTCTGAATATGTTTCTTGTACAAAGATCAGAGTTTCTTTTGCAACTGGCCTTCCTAAAAGACTTTCAACGATGAGGCGATTCTTAAGAGTACCCACAAGATAAGGTTTGTTAGAGAAACATGGAAAACAGACTTGATGAATTTTTGTGATACGCATCCTATCTGGAGACCTGCTCTACAAAGTTCCTCAATCTCTATAATTTCTCCATGAAAACCTATCAAGTTATGTGTTACTGATCTTAAATTTCTAGAAAGATTCTACAAGGTTGTATCTGGTAAATAAAGCAACAATTGATACATCAAGCCTATGAACAGTATTAAGTTACCAAAATGTTATTAGATGTTTCATGCCCAATGTTTTAAGGACCAATAACAAAACTCGGGGTCAGTGGTCAAGTGGTTATAGTTGTTGACTTGCAATCTCTCAGCCCCTCACAGCTGTGGGTTCAAATCCCGGTCTGGGCACTTAGGATTTTTCAGGTGAGGAAGCCTTCCAGCTGGCTTGCGGTAGGTTGGTGGTTCTACTCAGGTGCACTCTGTGCCTGAAATAGTGTACAGAAGTCCCTCCTTTAATGAGCGATGCTATATGACTGAAATACTGTTAAAGCGACGTTAAATTCTAAATAAACAAACAAACAAAACAATAATCATAAGCCATCGAGGAAATGAATTTAGGAAGGACTATTTAGAGTTTTAACAGGAAGGAACATAAATTATGATAGATTATCCAAAATTTCAATTGTTTTCAGTTTGAGTAAGTTCTTATTTATGCACTAACTACATACACTGGTTGATTTTTTTTAGAAAATTTTTTGTCCACATGTAATCTGTTGGTTAATGTGGGGCCCACAGTAATCAGTTCTTAAAACTGAAAATATTTTTTTTTACATTTTTTGTATTCTTTTATATAAATTACTTACTGATTGCATGGTTAATTCTGTGAACTTTATTTTTTGGTCACCTATTTAACTGCAGATCTAGAAGCTGTGAAGGGTTTTTATGTAGAAAATGATTCATTTTGCCATCAGAAACTGCATTTTTCTCTGAGTCCCTGTTGTTAGATCAGAAGCTGTTATTAAAGAATGTCGCATGAGTTTATGAGAGCAGTTATGATGGTTATTTGTCTAGATAGTTAGATCCTTTTGTCACCACTCTGAGTTATAGTTGCTTTATGTTGGCATGAACTTAGTTGGATTCATATACAGTGAAACATGTAAAACTGAAACCCTTCCGGACTTAACAAAATGTTCGGTTTATAGAGGTTTCCAGATTAGGTAGGGAGTTTTTTTTTTTTCATAAAATATGGCATAAATGTAAATGTGAACATTAGGCTATACATATGTCTGTTATCAACAATTCATTTACTTGGTCTTATATGGATTTTAAATGAAACCATTTAGGTATCAAAATATACAAAATATTATATACTGTTACATATGTTTTTTGTACTTTTTTCTTTTATAAATTTGTAAAGCACCTTTGAACGTAGTTGAATATGAAAATGGGGCTATATAAATGTGGTATATTTTAATTTTTTTCTTAATTTAACCAACATAAAAAATAGCACATAGCAATTCATTCAAGCATTTGCCACCAACATTTCATCGATTGAGATATGCACATAAAATATCACCATTAGAGTAGAAGCAAGTGTAGATATGATAGCTTTGTTCAGATTAAGCTGATTGGGTTTTGTTTTTTTTGTTCAAAAAGTTATGTTTTAATCATATATTCCTCTCTAACATAACAATGATTTGTGCATATTTACTCAAAATTATTTTTTTCACCAATAAACGAGTATAGCTACAATTAAATCTGAGACTAAAATAAATGACAAAATTAAATAGGTGAGAAATGCTTTCATTATCTGATTATAGACTTTTATGCTTTTCATAAAATGTGCACCTTTTTCTAAACTCCTAATCAGTGGTGTTAACAACCCCTTCTCAATCGGTAATCTTGTATCAGTTATCTGCCCCAGTTGTGATTTTTACACCTTCTTTTTATACATGTGGCACAAACAGTTGGCTGTTATTTTGATAATCCTTGTAAAAAATCACAATGCCAATTAGCAATGTTGGTGTTAGTTGTCAAAATGCAGGTGTATTACGTTTCACCCGAGACATGTTCAGACTCTGGTTTGGTTTATAGTGGTAATTTTTAGTGGTCCTGAATGGAAAATTACAAAATATTTGTTTGGTTTTCGGAATTCATAGGAACTGGCTTTAGGAAGCTTTTCTCTAAAAGAACAAGCGATTCGGGATCATGAAATTTGTTCAGTTTTTCGGTTTTCGGGAGTCTGGTTTTACGGAAGTTACGCTGTAAAAGTAGTTCTTGAAATTTCCATTTCATCAAACCTTTCCCTTCTTTCGTTTTTCTTTCTATACTGTGCATGTCCTTTCTGAGATTTTCTGTTGACTCTTTTCTCCCCATCTCACCTGTTTCTCTTTGTAATTTCTGATTCTCTTTCTTTTTTGTCTTTCTTTCTCATCCATTTATTTTCCCTCTGTATTTTCCCCTCACTCTCTCTTTCTTCATTAGCCTGTTTCAGTCTTTGTCTTCATCTTTGTCTGAGTTTTTCTCTTTTCTACATTCTTTTCCTCTTGTCACATACAACAGTTTGGTTGTCAGTTCTAACTGGGACACTGACATAGTGTGTAAGTAAGCATGGTATTTTTTCTGTGTTGCTTGGTACTGGTTCTACCTAGGAATAATTAAAAACAAATCTAAAAGACTACAAAAACACTCTAGTTAAAACTGATAAAAAAACACTTATAGATTTGGACTATTGGTTTATTCCCTATACTAATCTTCAATCTATATTTCAGACAAAAATGTATTGTTCCTAATCCCCATGCCAAACCTTCGTCTGTAATTATCCATAGAACGCTATTTTTGTTAGCAGAAATTCTAGCAAATGGCTTCATGAAATTGTGTTTATTATATCAATAAAAATTTTCATTTTTAATTTACTTCTTTTTTGATTTAATACATTTAAAGTGTATATTTTTTTTTTTATTCAAATGGCTCTATCGAACAATAATGATATTGCGTGCGAAAATGGTCTGAGAAATTGTCAATTGTTGGCGGAAACTACCTATATTATTATAGGCCTAATACTTTAAATAATGATAATGGATCACTGTTCATGTTATTGTATTGTTATCGTTAATTGTGCTAGTTTTAAGATAGAATGCATCTTCTAGAGCATGTGTAGATTTGCACAGGTATTATAGTTTACAGTTTGCTTATACTGGACTTTGATCAGTATATTTATGTGTCATTGTCTAAGAACTTGCTGGATTATTTAATCTGAAAGGTACCCCACAATCTTAAGTAATTCAGGCAGAGTTAATTATCTTTGAAGGTCAGCATTTTGCTTTCAAGACAAAGTCAAGGTCATGAATGGTATCTGGATGGGATTGACATACTTTGATCTTATAAAAAGAACTGTTTCCAATTTCATGGTTTTTCTGGGGGGAAAAATAGGATATGATAAGTGGTTCAGCATATTTTGTATTTTTTAAAATGTATTTTTTCTTTGTGATATTTCTGTTTTCCAAATTTCCCTCAATTTTAGCCCAGGCCCTTAAAGTTGTTTGCCATACGTCAGACAAGGACAATTAAGTTAAGTTCTTACCTTATAAAGCATTGTATAATTATTTGATATAAGGATGGCTGACCTATCCTTTGGGTTTTACCATAAGATTGGAAACAATTTTTTTTTTTTAAGATGTATAATAATGGGCTGAATATGGAAATATACTGATTATAGCTGATTTAAACTTTATTAGTACATAAATTATTATTAAATGATTTTTAGCAATTACTTTATTTTAAGTTGGTCTGGGTTTATACTTTTGACCTGTATAATTCAGAGTTTTGTGATAATGCTCTTTCCCCATTCCCATTCACACATGTAATCTGTTGTTGTTGTTGTTGGTTGTTATTTTTGGAATGTCTGACTAATGCAAAAAAGTCTGTAGTTAAGTTTATGTTATTGGACATAGTATTTTCTATTGTGAAATAATTCATAGCTTTTGCATCAATTCTTCTGAACATTAAAATATGTCGAAGCAATTGTTTATTACTCATGATTGCTATTGATTACAATGCATGCTGTAGAAACTTTGCTAGTTGCAGTCTAAAACTTTGGTGTAAGGACAAAATTAGAGAGATAGCAGGGGTGTGGAATTCCTATGCCCGACTTGCCCAACTCGGGACTTTTTGCCTACAGACAAGTAGATTTTACCTTAGCATTTGTCCGCGGGCAAGTGAATTTCAGAGCCAGTAAAAAATCATCAAGACTGAAGTTTTACTCTTAACAAATCACAAGCATAAAATTTGTTAATAAACCAGTCTTGCATAAATCATGTGTACAAGGCGTAAATAACACTCTTGTAGCACAAACTTTAACCCTGCATGTGGCCTCTTGCGCCTGCTAGTAATGGGCAGAAGAGTAGTTGCCTTGATACAGCCCGAAATGGACAAATTTGTTATTAGATCAGGTGGCTCAAAGCTGCCTGATGCATCCAAAGAACCAGAAAAGCATAAATCAAAAGCCCAGAGAGATAAAAAAAAATATGACCATAAGCACAAGTTGTGTTTCAGGATAACTGGTTTGCAGATTTTAATTGGCTTTGTCAGGCCGATAATTGGGATACGCTTTATTGTCATGTACATTTTGCAGAATGTTCCCCAAACTGTAGATACGACCTCAGCTCCATACGTAGGAAAATCTACTGACACCATACTTAGAAAGGACACTTTTACATCCCATCAACTTTCTTCAAAACATGTATCATGCGTGTCTCAGTATGAGTTTCAACATCAAAGCATTACATGTAATAGGTAAAAAATCATCATCCATGTTAATAGATGTTAAATAATACCTTTCAAACACCTGACTCAATGTTTCTGGTCTTATTTTCACTAATTATTTGGGCAAGTGAACTTTGCCTGTGGACAAGTAGAAAATTCAGTCCAACTTGTCCGTGGACAAGTGGAAAATATCCATATTTCCACACCCCTGGATAGGTGCAATGCTTTCTTATCTTTTATGCATTAGACTTTAAAGTAGAATAAACAACAAAAGCAGAGACTGCCTGGTTAGCTCAAGTGGAAGAGTGTCTGCTTCCAGTGTGGGAGGCTGCGGGTTCGATCCCTGGCCAGGTCAAACCAAAGACTTTAAAATTGGTAGTTATGGCTTCCCTCTATGCGCTCAGCATTTAGGGTTAGCATTATGACTGGTTTGTCTGTGTCAAGATAAAGTGACTGGCCGGGGTTCAGTCCCCACTTGTATCACTGCTATACAGTGGGCACGTAAAAGAACCATAGAATTCTACAAAAGAGTTCTGTGTATCCGCTTCCCTCTCTTAGATCGTCCATAAGTCCTAGCTGGCATAAAGTGATGTAAAGCAAATAAGCAAACAAACAAAAAACAACAAAAGCAAATTATGCAAAGATTACTTTGGGCCAATGCTTATCCTTTTGAACCATATACTGGTAAGTCTGTTTCCCTTGAAATGTGTAGATCTAAGGCTTTCACTGATAGCATTTGGCCATGAATGTCTAGACTTGACCCATTAAGATCTAGATATGAATGTATGAATCATGAAGGTCTAGATTTTAATCATGAAGGTCTAGATCTGAATCACGAAGGTCTAGCTTTCAATCATGAATGTCTAGATTTGAATCATGAAGGTCTAGATAAAATCATAAAGGTGGAAATTTGAATAATGCATATCTAGATTTGATCATTGAGGATCAGTTTAAGAGCCATGAAGGTCTAGATAAAAATCATGAAGGTCTAGATATGAATTATGAATGTCTAGATAAATTCAAGGTCTAGATATGAACAATGAAGGTCTATATTTGTGTCATGATTGTCTTGATTTGAGCATGAAGGTCTAGATTTGAGCATGAAAGTATATCTAGATTTTAGCATTGAAGGGTGGTTTAGATTTACAAAGGAATAATATATATAAACCATGTCTCCTTCCTCAGACTTTCCATTTGGTCTATTTGTAGGCTTCAATTACTGCTCTACATTCAACAACCATTATGCATAGTAAATTCTATTAACATGATTGCTTCTATATATAAATTGTTTACCTTAGTAAGTTTGTCTATTAGTTATGGTAAAGTCAATGTATTTGTAGATATTTTATGCTGACAGTTGTTAATTGCTGAGGTTAAAAAAGTAGCCAAATTCCTGTGCATGCATAGTTTTGATTAGCTCATGCCAATTGTGTTTTTGGAAAGTGGGTGGGGTAAATACATGTATGGTGTTTGTCAAGACAAAACACACATAGTACTGTAGATGTGGCATGAGCTGAGAGTTTTGTCAGGTGAAAGTGGAAACAGCTATTGTACTGTTACATAATCATGTGTCTCTTGTCCTCTTTCATGTTCTCTCAATAGAAGGATAACCTTCTTGCACTGGTAAGTCTGTTTGCACATCTCTTTCCATTTTCTGGATGTCTTTCTTATTTTTCAGCAAGCATTTTGGCAGATCCAGACTCTGTAATTGCCCTTACACTGTATCACTGTCATTTGTTTAACTGTGTAATGTGTTAGAATGTTAACTATTTTGTATGAAATGTTATGTCCTTTTTGTTGAAAGGATAAACCACCTTTTGGATGAAATTTTACCCTTTGGATGAAATGTTACCTTATGGATGAAATGTTACCATTTGGATGAAATGTTACCACCAATTAGATGAAATGGATTGCCCAACACCCACAGCCATGGTAGTTGCCCACATTTCCCATAAAGTTTGAAGCAGTTTATCCTGTCATAAGTACAATGCTTAACCTTGCCTTACAGCCTACTAATTAATATGAGGGATATAATGTTTTAGAAATACCTGCTGGACACTGTCTGTCTGTCAGTAAAAATATAATTCTACAATAGGAGAGCTTAGTATAAAATAACCTATTAAAGAACAAAGGAAAAGGTATCAGTCTTGAACTGTTTGGTATTGTTCAGGTGAAAAAGGATACAAGGAGTAGAGCTTTTAACTATATCTTAAATAACAAATGGCTAGTTTTTATGATGATGGAAGTTAGTTTTAGGTGTAGCGGTAAGATTGGTTGCCTTTCAACTAGAGGACAAAGGTTCAAATATAGGCAAGGCAAAAAACCTTGATGGTTTATTCATTGTAACATTATGGTCATTTGTCGCCCACAAATCGTAGTTGGACACTTGTAGCAATGTTGGTTCATCAAAACAGTAAGGCTAATGAACCACCTTTATGTTCTTTAAATATTTATCAAAGATGCTTGAGGATTAAAGGAGTGAAATAAAATTTGTAAAAAAAAAAAGGGAGGGCCAGATTAAAAAATGGTTGAATGAACATGAAGAAATAAATTATCTGTCAACATGTCTGTGCAAGTTAATTTTGGTTTGTTTGAATTCAGTTTGAAACAGGACATAAAAGTTGGCTGATACTTTCAAATAACAGCTCGGATCATACACTCTTTCATATAAGGAAACTATCTCGCTAACTTGTGGAAGGTCAATGGCTCTACCCAGTGGCACTTTGGGTCTTCCTCGGCCATGAAAAGCTGGAAAAGTCACTAAATGGCCTGAACTGCATGTTAGTTTGACTTATATCCACAATAAACAAACATACATTCTCCCAAGTACATAACAACAAGACTAGGGCCCAAGGTTATAAATCTTCGAATCATTCTCTTTTTCAAATTTCTACCACTGATTAACTAAAATAAATCATATGATAATTTCAATCAATGAAGTGCAAGTGATTTTGCGCATATAACAGAGTTTCGTTATTCATAATAATGTAAACTAAAAGAAGTCAGCTTGAAGAAATTACATTAATCAATTAATTTAAATATTATTCATAGCTATAATTACTGATTTATAATTTTGTAATAATATTATATAAAAAAGTTTTTTGCACTACAAAAGGATCTGCTAAATGCCTTGCTTAATTTTTTTCATGCTCTGTGAGTATACAAACACAAGCTCCTAGCCTTCTTCAGAAAGAGTATAAGTTGATTGATATCTCACCAATTCTTTTGTTGATCTTTTTATTCATTTATTAAATTGAAAGAATTTATTACATTTTCACATTTGACAGCATTTTTATCTCAGTGTTTGTGGTGAATGCTTTTTTTCCTTCGATTTTAATCTTGTTCTCATTGCTCCTCTATGTTCAGAAAATGGAATTTTCCTCCTCTGTTTACAGACCGCCATATTTGACTTGGAAAGAGATGCCTCTGCCAATTATTGTGCTATTTGATAAGTTGATATACAAATTGCTGTATTAGAGGATCTGGCTCTATACTGTCTTCAGACTTTTCACAATGTGTGTAAAAAGTTCACTTTGCCTCAGATATCTTTACATTTGGTTAAATTTTATTAGAATTATATGATAGAACAGGAAAAAATCTTGTTTTTCAATGCTATTCTGAATCTGGGCATATTCAAGAAAGTATACTTCAATAAATATTCTTTGCTATGATGATTAGTTATTTTCACTCATTTATTTTGTTCCTTCTGTGTCAATGTAGTAAAAAGGATTGCAAGTTTTAGCTCACCTGATCACAAAGTGTTTTGTCTATTCATCAAATTTTTGCTCAAGAAGTCCTCTTCTTTCTTGAAACACTTTATTGATTTTTCATCAAACTTGCCCCACTTCCAGGGAATCTTATTTTCTATTTATGAAGTAAACAATTGAAAGACATTCTCCACTCCCATGAAGGCAAATATTTTCATACTTTACATGTAGCACATTGTGACAACCTCATAATTTTACATGAACTTTGCTCAAATGATAATATTTGAATAATGTCGGCCTTTCCTACTGTTATTTGCTATTATGAAGATATCAAAGCTTATCATATTGGCTCAACTGGTACAACTGGACTTGATGAATAGCTTATGAATTCTATAAATAACTACATAGATGATAAGTTTTTGAAATTTAGGTGAGCATTCAAGGACCATCATGGCCCTCTTGGTTATCAAATATACTAAATTATGACTTGTGTGACTTGCATTAGCCCCACTAGAAGAAGATTCAAACTATTGTTAAATTTTGTTGTTTGTATGAAAATATGCCTTTAAAACTACCTGCAGAATTTAAGGAAAATGTCAGTGACTTTTTTAGGTCAGTATACTGAAACCTTACACACTTACTGATAAAGAAAAAAACATACATATGTTGAAGTGTGTGCAATTGGCCAATGTTCTTCATGTCTATCAGTACTGTTATTCTGCGTTTTGAATTTTACTTGATTTCTTTTCATAAGCCATACTCTATCTTGAACATTACTCACATGTTTTGACTTGTTCTTGCTGATGATCTGTTGTTTCTGAAACAATTAAATATCTGTATTTAGAGTTTCAGGATATCTGATCTATACTTTTTGTGTTCAAGTTTTTTTTGAAAAAAATGATGTTTTGGTGTTTAAAATCAGTACATTCAGACCTGTTAAACCCTGGCCTTTACTTGGTCCATAGATGGGGAGTTTTTACCATTTTCTTACTTCTGCTGACTTGAAAATAACATGCATATAGAATTTAGCATCAGACCATTTGGACCTGTCTGTTTGCCATCTTTAAAACAATATTGGGGAATTTGCATGTAAATGATTTTGAAACAAAGGAATTTTCATGAATATAAAACACAGCATCATTTGTGATGGGTATTTTTCATAATTTTAAGGTCAGGTAAACATATTCAATGCTACTTATGTCTTTTTATTTCAGTTAAAAAAAGTTAAGGTATGCTTAGTGCTGGGTCCAATCATAGAAAAGGCATCAGTTATTTTTTATTAATAGTATGACAATTAGTATGTATAGTATATCTATTTAATCTACTCTTTTTTGCACAATTTATTCGCACTTGTCTTTAACTTTGATAATAACAAAAATAATGGTTTTTATTTACAGTGGACAACATTCTGTGCTAGACTCAAATTATATGAGCAGGTTTTTATTTTTTTTATTTTTCCAAAACTGGGGGCCCCTTAGACAAAATTGTTAAAAAGCTCAATTGTTTTAGGGAATTGATTAAAAGTTTGGAATATACTAGTATAGAAATGATTGACTTGGACTGCTGTTTTTATAATACTCATACATACAATATTTTCTCAGATATCTAAATTTGCAGTTTATCAGTCTTTATGGAACTTATAAGTATAAAAACTTAAAGCTAGGTTAGTATGGAAGGAGTATACTTAGCTGTGAAAGAATATGGTATGGTAAAGGCTTGTTAATGTAGAAGGGACAGTGGGACCCACATTGTTTTTATCATACAAAGAACAAAGTTAACACCATGGGTCAGTGTGACAAAGCTGTTTTTTCTTCATTTTTACTCAGAGCCCTTGGTACTGATGATAAATCTTATAAGGAGATTTCGGAGATTGATTATTATCCTTATTGATGATGGTTTATCTGTTGTTGGTAAGCAGTGAAGAATACTTTCTGTCATCCATTTGTTTTATGGATTGGCAATGGTGATGAGGCCTTAGGTGACTGATGAGGCCTGACAATCCAGTTTTTATGGCAGGGAATAGCCAGTGCTTGCTTCAGGGTCTATTAATACTAAGATATTACACTTACAGACAGCAGCAAAATAAACCTGCAACATGAAAAATGCTACTAATGTCTTGTGCCCTTTTGACCATAGAACTTTGCTGTAAGTTGATATACTTTGTGACTTCTAACAACTCAAAGTGGATAAGAATGGTCCTACCACCTACCTAAAGGAAGTGAGAGATCTTCCTAATAATTCCCTCCTAGCATTGCCACATTTACCCCTTGCTGCTTGGGTTTATAGAGATCTTAGATTTGTTGAATTTTTTTTTTCTATTAACTCTTTTCTCCATAGACACTGATTTTATCAGGTGCATCCAGTATAGATCCAGACCAGCCGACACATTTGTGTAGTATGATCAGGATCTTCACTGTTTGCTTTCAGATGAATACAGTTATGTCTGTCTTAAAAGAAAATTGTAGATCCTGATCAAACTGCATGGATGTGTAGGCTGGTCTGGGTCTACACTGGTCTCACATGACAAAAGTTGTATCCATGGAATAAAGGGTTAAATGCATTCAATACTATTCTTCACCTGTGTATCCCAGAAAGGGGATTTCTAGATTAATATTATTGACAATATGACTCTAGCCACTGTCCACTTACTAAAAAAGGGAGATAATCCTGATAAATCCTTTCCATAATTTCCCAATTCTATTGCTTGGATTAGAAAAGACTAAAGCTTGAAGAGGTCTGTGCTTTTCAACTATACTGATACATTAGTATGGATAGGTTAAATTACAATGTAACTGAATTGAAAGAAATAAAAAGTTTTTTAAACAAAAGGGAAGTTAAATTGTAAATAGAATTGCACTGAAATGGACGAAACTGCAATGTACCTTCTCTATGGCAGCTCTCTCTGCAGCAAAAGTTTTTAACCAGCTGCATGATTAAAGTTTACAAAAGTGATATTTTGCTCTATATTTAACTCCCTAGAGCAACTACCTCAGTAATTTATATTTCAAAAAGAGTTTTGCTATGGTGGAGACGTTGCACTGTAGTTTGAAAAAAAGGTAAATTCAAAAGCACAGCACTTTAGTTTGGAGGCTAAATAATAAGCGCATGGTACACAAATTCAAAAGCATTTTAATTTAGATGTTACAAGCTAAGTTCAGTGTACAAAAAATCAAAAGCACTTTAGTTTAGAGGCTACATTGTTAGAACTAAATTCATTGTACATAAATTCAAAAAGCACTAGTTTTAGAGGCTATAAAAGATTCTGTGCAACTTAGAGATTATAGAATGATATTAGAAATTTTAATGTCTGTATTGTTTATACTGCAATGTATCTGATATATATACTTTTGCATTTTATGCACATTTCAGGTAGATTGACTTGTGTTGATGTTTTGTTGTACAATATTGCAGTCTGTTTAAATATGTATACATATAAAGATAATATACATGTGTATTTATGATGAGCACTTTTGAATGTTTTGTATATATGTATGAACCTTGTTTTTTTGTGTAATCTATAAATAATATAAAATCTCTGTTCCTTGTTTCATCTTTCAGAAGAAGCAATTGGTAGGTCTAGTGTAGATAATGTACTGTTATGTCCAGTTGCAGGAGTGGAACAGACTGCTTTGTAAAGTGTCAGTAACAGTTGTTTAGAGAAATAATGATAAGTAATTGGGTAAGACCTCCTCTGCTAACTTCTACTGCGTTAACCAGGCGTCATTGCGATAAAAATAAAGTTCAGTCCTATCAAAGCACATACTTATGATGATAAAGGTATTGTAATTCACCGCTTACAAGTTTTACAAGGGGGCCTCCTTGGCCAAGTGGCTATAGTCATTGACTTGCAATCTCTCAGCCCCTCATCGCTGTGGGTTTGAATCCAGGTCTAGGCACTTTGGATTTTTCAAGTGAGGAAGCCTTCCAGCTGGCTTGCGGTAGGTCGGTGGTTCTACCCAGGTGCACTTTGTGCCTGAAATAGTGTATAGAGGTCCCCTGGGGTCTTCCTCCACCTGTAATGAGCTGGACGTCGCGATATGACTGAAGTACTGTTAAAACAATGTTTAATTCCAAATAAACAAATAAAACAAATCAAATTGTACAGGAAATAATATTTTATGAGATATTAGTCCATTCCTAGATGAGAGGAACTCTTTTTTTAGATATATCTCATGCCATAATAAATACCATTGTCAGATATCCTGCTACAAACTGCTATAGTATACTACTGCCTTGTGTACTGTGGACCATTTGGCAAGGAAAATGTTGTAATAATAAATGAAGCATTTTCCTTGGTTTCTCATTGGAACCTCTGAGGAAATCTAGCCAATGAAATTGGTTTTTATAACTGATAACTTGTTTATCTTTCGAAATGGTAGCATATGTGAGTGATTTTTCTAAAGCATGTACATTCATTTCTATTTTATATAACAAAAACTCAGTCTGACATCCTGGTAATTAAAGAGTATGTAATTGTAACTTTATGAAGAGTTTTTCCCCTACATAAACATATTTATGAGGGCGCAGTGGTTATGGTGTCCACCTTGCATTCAGGAGGTTGTGGGTTTGATCCCTAAAGGGGGCCTTTCTCCTGACCTTCATTTGTTGACACCAAGTACTGGTTCTAACCAGGAAATGGACTTGAAAGTGTTTCTACAAGCCATTGGCTTTCAATATAATTAAGCTAAAATAAATAAGCTTAAACTAAAAAATATATAAATGGCAAAAGATATTGATTTTGTCGATATTGCCAATAAAAATTAAATTGAAATAAATAACTATTTTTGAAAACAAGATTTTGTCAGTCAATTGTCTAACAGAATTACCTTTTTTCGACAATGGTCAAATACAAAAAAATGCATATAAAGACACATACAGGCAGCTTCATTAGTTTACACTTATCCTTTGATACACAAGCAATACTTGAAAAATACTAGGTGACCAGGTTCTGTGTTCTCTGATTTCAAATCACTCCATGTCTCATTGTGCAAGCTAGACCCTCAGATCGTAACCTTTAAAAATGATTTCAGTCAAAGCTGAGACTGGAATATCCTCAGTATTATATCAACAAAAATTAGTATTTTACCCACAACAATGACCTATTTTTGCTCAACCAACAGGAAGATGCAGGTGATTGGCAATTTAAAGTAAGTGATCATTTGTATCTGATGTAGCCGCTTTTGTCAAAATTATAAGAAATTATCAGGCTTTTAATTGTTCTAAATATCGTTGTGCCTGTTAACAGAGTTATATACCATCTTATTGTCTCCAGCTATTTTGTGATGTCAAAATATTGTAATGTGCTGTCAAGCTTACCTGATAACTTTCAGATTTTCTGTTTTATCAAATAAGTATTAGATATAGTTTATTTATTGAAACTTTAATGGAGATATAAATTCCATTAAAGTTTCAATAAATAAACTATATCTGACATACAGATCAGACAGACCACGCCTCCACATCATACTTTAATAGCACTCTGCATCCCCTGTTTCCTATTTCATAGTAAACAAGTCCATATTTGGATACTGTAGTAAATTTCCTGGCAATGAATAAAATTGTAGGTACCATGTGGCCTGTATATGTGAGGAGCGTGCGGAAACGAATGATGAGGTGACGAAGGTTAATGAGAGGAGTGTACGGCTCTGTTTATTTTTTAGAAATTAAAGCACTCAAAATGGAACGTTAAAAGTGATGTAAAATCTGGCAGTTTGCTACTTTAATGTGAATAAGTGAGTCAAAAATTCAAAAATCCTTGCATTTTAATTGGCTCAGAGAGTCGACTGATCTATAAGATGGATTATGGTATTGCCTGTTGGGTACAATTTAGACTTTTTTAACCGATATAAATGAAACACAGTTTTATAGAGCTTTGATTAAGAAGAAACATACATCCAAAATTATCCATAAAGATATTTAAAACTAAGGAATTTTCATATTTTTCTAGACTATAGCTGAAAATTAATGGCAGATTTATGTTCATTTCAAAACAAAAAATATAAGTATGATATAAGGATTGAAAGAACAAGATCCTTAAAGTCAAAACAAAGGGATTGATAAAACATTCTTGTAGAAAAAAGTTGTCTATCTAGTTTTCTATCTCATTTTGTTTTGTTAACTTGAAACAAGAAAGGAAAGTACTTTAGAGGACAAATTTTAAAACACTGCTACTGTTAGAGGGAAACAATCACCTTGAACCTTCCATATCTAGGCAAGCTTCTGATTACTAGGATTGGTTCCTAATTTCATTTTTTAAGCTTAGAAATGTAAAATATTGTCTATGTGATATAATCTGCACTTTCAAATCTCTTTGGAGGTGTGAAGTGTATGTATATTGCTTGTTAACTTGAGATAGACTTAACCACATTTAGAACTGCAACATTTTTTAAATGTAATGAAATTTAAATCTTAACCCTTAGCTTGCTAAGCATGACCATGATAGTATATGCAAATAGCTTGGATCCAGATCAGATGCCAAGTAACTTGGCGTTTAATCCAGATCTAAGCTGTTTGACACTGGGCCAATTGTTTCTCCAAATATTGGGAGATTCCGATGAATTTTAAATCCAGGCTGGCAGTTTAAGCAAACAACATTTTTTCAGTAGGCTAAGGGTTAAGTTCAAAGTTAGAAGTAGGAAGTTGCCTCTATCTCGTAGTATCATGTTACAGTCATTTTTTTTTAACAACTGAGTTAAAACATCAGTCACTTTTCATATTTCTCCACTTTTTTTTTAAATATATTTAAGACAAGTTAATAAGTGTTGCATTTTTCAATGAAATGAGCACATATCTTATACAAATGGGAGCTAAGTTGAAAAACAAAAAACCCAGCTAGGTTGACCATAAAAAAAGGGGAGCATAAACACTGTTATAAGTTAGTGAAAGTCTTGTACAGTTCTGCAACTGGACTATACCCCTACTGTTGTTTGTTTACCCATGTCATGTTGACCTGTATGCATTTAGAGAATGATGATGGGTATATTTGATTCCATTTCTTTCTTTATGTGAATTGAAATATTGAATGTGAATTAACTAACACAGTTTTCTGTTAAACTTCAGTTAAACACCTGGCTGTTTCATGTATACCACATCCTCCTCTGGAAAACCTGTTATCAATAACACTGTGATTACTTATTATGTTGGCTCAGTTATCCCTGTGATTCCTGTATTTCTTATCATTCTGCTGCAGTCATCCCTGTGATTCCTATTTTGAGTCTGGAACTATTTTTTGAAATATCAAAGTGAAAAACTTACAGTACCGTAATTATCCCTATTAACGCCAATAGCATAAATGTCTTAACTATTTTAAGTGCTAAAGTGAAGAATTAATTGTACTATGGTTTTTCATAAGAATGATCATTGGTCAAATAGATTATGAAAGACTCAATTGAAGGTAACACATCCATTGATATATATATCATGTAGTTAACCCTTTCAGTACTGAATTGTCGTCTGCTGGGAACTTTTTGTCTGCCAAAGTTCTAAAATTTTCCTTTTCTGTGTATTTTTTCAAGAATTGTAGTAATCGAGGGACAAATAGTTTCAGGGAATGATAAACCTGTCTTGAAAAATTATGCTGTTTGAATTGAAAAAATATATTACACCTTTTGAAATTGAAATACTTTCAATCATGCCAAAGGTGCTAATGAGGGTGAATACGATATACATACTTTTGATTTTGTTGCCACATTTATGATATAAAAGAAAGGGACTATTGTATTGTTATTCCCTTCTTTATTTGTTATGGGTAGTCTCATTTTAGCTTTTAATTTGGAGTTAGATGAGGGTTTTGGGAGATTTAAGGAGATATTATCACACTTGCTTTAAAATTAACTGAGAACTTTTGTTACTATTTCTACAGGCTAAGGTAAGGCAAAACTATATAGAACTGTTGTGAGTCATTCGATTCATTATGGTGTTTGTTACGGCGTGGAATAGAGTAAAACTTTGTATCTGTAGATGCCACATTATAGAACATAGATCTACATGTATTATAACAGTGCGGTGTCTGTCTGGATCTTAGTTGTTTGGCTAATAACTGTTTAGAAGTCCTTTTTTAACATTTTTTTTCTATATCTAGAATGAAGAATGCAGCTAGTTTTAGCTCTTTCAACACTAAATAATTTGTCGTATTCAAAATTCTAAGAAAACAAATTGCTTTTTGTAGATGTAAAACCAGGCCATGTGGTCAAACATTTTTGTTCTAAGGTGAGTTTGAGAATGAAACTTGTTTATCATTTTGTATTAAATTGTTTTAAAGTGAACTTTGAGTTAGCAATGCCTATTTTATACTGATTTTCAGTCTCAGTATGAATTTTATTTTTTTGTTAAGGTTTAAATTGCAAAATAATTGTAGGAAACAGTTTCAATCTCAACCTTAGCTGAGAGTGAACATGGGGCCTGAGTGTCAAACAGTTTGGATAACTGATTAGGCTGAATCAGGATCCATTCCAAGCTGTTTGCAGAGGACATCAACAGACTTAAAAAGTAATCTGTAGTGTTGAAAGGGTTAATATCTTCTGTGTTTTTCTATTTATATCTGAGAAAAGTTTCGATCTCTGCCTACATATCTATGGATATATTTATATTTGATAGCAGCTCTATCTAAACATCTATCGAAAGTTCAGAACAACAAAGACAGCATATCATTATGTATAACACACATACAGCTATGTTACCCTGGGGGGGGTGGATATATGTGGGTGGGTGTAGACCAAGATGCAGTTTAGCCGGCACAGAATTAGTTCCATCTTACCAGAATCTTTAAATTTTGACTGTTTAGTGTTCTAGTATTCCAAAACAGGCTTCTATGGGGCATCAGTTCAAATATATTGCTTAAAAATGTCATGGATAAAACATTTTTGGAATAACTACTTAAAAAAAAGCGGGGGTTGGAAGAGGGGGGGGGGGGATTATAGGGTAATTGATAGAAGGAAAGTGAGTTTGCCTCATGTTCTTGAGATATCTGTAGACTTGAACTTCGGTAAAATGATATCGTCTCTAAACATAAGTTTTGTGATTCTGTATTATTTTCAAAATGCTGGACGGGTCCTCATATCAGGATGTCAATTCTGGACTCCGTTTTATTTAGAACAGCAAACTGGTGAATGAAAACAAACTACGTTTTAAGTTCAATATTTAATATAAAACGTACCGGTTATGTATAATGATAAAAGAAAAAATAATTAAAAAGAAAAGAAATTTAAAAGAAATAAAAAATTATGTAAAGAATTAAGACTTAAAGTTGAATCTTCATGTAATTCTTCAAGAATTTTAGGGTGAAGTTGCAGCTGCAATTATAGAGATGTCATTCTCGTATGCCCTGAGTTCCAGACTACCCTACACATCCAAGTCCTTGATTGCATAGGTTTGAAAGATGATCACTGTTTTAATGCGCAAATTTTCCCTATCTGTGTGTTTATTACTTACACCATTGTGTGCTCGCTCACTTAATCAAACACAACAATATGCGTCAAGGAAATATTTGTTCCTGCAATGCTGCTTTTAAAATCACGCTTTTCTTTGGGCTTTTTTTTGTGTGTTTAAGTTTTTTAAGTCGATAGGCTGATTTCTGATGAAAATGCTGTTTTCAGTTTTTAGTTTGCTTCATTCTTCCGCCACTTTTAACTGGCGTCCACTGTGTTTTTAGTTTGCTGATGTATATTTAATAAAATATTGAGTTTGGCTCTTTAAAGCTTTGTCTGTTTCTGAATAAGTACAAGTTCTAAAGTATTCATCCATAAAGGCATTACAGCTTACTGTTGACTTGATATGAAAACGCTTTGCAGTGGAGGTGAGACTGTTTATTTGTAGGAATGGCTAAAATCATTATCACAGGAGTTATATGTAGTAACAACTTTAACCCTAGACCAAGCCTCAAGATTATCTTACAAGATCAAACTTTGACTTAATATATCAATACATTTGATTGGTTGATATTTAGATTGTGATAGCTAATTAAGACCATATTAAGGCCAATCAAATGTCATGGATAGTAAGTCTTAGTTTGAAAAGGTTGATAGGCTCAGGGGCTGACAAGTTTGAATGACATTGTGTTCAGTTGATTTCCTCACTTTCAATTAATCTGTTATAAGATTTTATAAGGATTTTCTTGCTTTCTGTAAATAAAATAATATAAGCAAAATCTCATTTACATAGTTGTAAAAGTACTTGATTGTGCCTTAGTTAGTTTGTGGGTTTTTACAACTTTTTCAGAAAATGAAAATTTACAAATTTAATATGTCTTTTCTACATTAACATTAAATGTATGCAAAAAATGCCCAGAATCAAGTGTTAATTGATAACTAAACATGAAATCACATGGCAAGTTGGCTATTTTGTTCTTGTGTTACAAAATGAATTATAAGCTTGTACTGGACTTAGCCCAGATGCACAGACTTGTCTTAGCATAATGAATAAACTGATCTCAACCCAGTTGAGTTGCTGATGCTAACTACATCATTCCAGTCTTGATATTATAAAAAGAAAGCTCTATTTTCTTACATACATTTTCTCATGCTGCTCTTGACATAATGAATAGACTTTTCTTTGCCTAGTTACTTATGCTTGTCTTTACAGAATAAATAGACTGGTCTCTCCCTCCAGTTACTTGTCTTGACACAATGAATAGACTGGTCTCTGCCCAGTTACTTATGCTTGTTTTGACACAATGAATAGACTGGTCTCTCGAGTTACTTATGCTTGTCTTAACAGAATGAATAGACTGGTCTCTCTCTCCAGTTACCTATACTTGTCTTAACTGAATGAATAGACTGGTCTCTGCCCAATTACTTATGCTTGTTTTGACACAATAAATAGACTTGTCTCTCTCTCCAGTTACTTATGCTTGTTTAACAGAATGAGTAGACTGTTCTCTGCCCAGTTACTTATGCTTGTTTTGACACAATGAATAGACTTGTCTCTTTCTCCAGTTATGTATGCTTGTCTTAACAGAATGAATAGACTGTTCTCTCTCTCTCTCCAGTTACCTATCATTGTCTTAACAGAATGAATAGACTGGTCTCTGCCCAGTTACTTATGCTTGTTTTGACACAATGAATAGACTTGTCTCTCTCTCTCCAGTTACTTATGCTTGTCTTAACATAATGAATAGACTGGTCTCTCTCTCTCTCTCTCCAGTTATCTATACTTGTTTTAACATAATGAGAAGACTGTTCTCTGCCCAGTTACTTGTGCTTGTTTTGACACAATGAATAAGCTGATGAATAAGCTGGTCTCTCTCACTAGTTACTTATGCTTAACAGAATGAATAGACTGGTCTCTCTCTCCAGTTACCTATACTTGTTGTGACAGAATGAGTAGACTGTTCTCTGCCCAGCTACATTATTGCAATCTTGACAATATGAAGAAACTGCTCTCAACATATTTGCTCATGCTGCTCTTGACATAATGAATAGACTGGTGTCTGCTCAGGGACTGTCTGCTTAGTTGCCCATGCATATCATGTCATGACATATTGATAAGACTTGTCTGCCCTGTTGCCCATGCTTGTATTGGTATAATGAATAAACTAAGACTAGCTTCCTCTCCCAATTCTTCATTTTTTTCTTTAATTATTTTGATAGACTTGCCTTTATAAGAAAGTAACTAAAGCAGTCTTCAGTTAGATGTAAACAGTATTGAGATTATTTACACACATATATACGTATATTTATAGACTGCCCCGTTAGCTCAAGTGGTAGAGTGTCTGCTTGCAGTGTGGGAGGCCGCGGTTCGATCCCCAGCCGGGTCATACCAAAGACTTTAAAAATGGTAGTAATGGCTTCCCTCCTTGACGCTCAGGATTT
>JAULCC010137699.1:0-13641 GCA_032358795.1 Nuttallia obscurata
GTGAGGAAGCCTTCCAGCTGGCTTGCGGTAGGTCGGTGGTTCTACCCGGATGCACTCTGTGCCTGAAATAGTGTACAAAGGTGCCCTGAGGTCTTCCTCCACCTGTAAAGAGCTGGACGTCGCGATATGACTGAAATACTGTTAAAGAGACTTTAATTCCAAAACAAACAAAAAAAACGAAACAAAAACTAATCTGCTGATATATTTTTTGACTTTCAGGTTACCTGTTCCCTGGCTCTTGTACTCGGCAATCTACTCTGGCGCATCAATCAATGTGGACAGCAATGGTCTTGTGTGTTCCATTGTAATGCTGTTTGCTATGTTGTTGACAGTTGTGATAACCATAGGGGCGTCCAAGTGGAAAATGACAAAAATCATGGGTGTGTCCATGCTGATGTTATATGTGGTTTTTGAGGTACTGAGTGTTCTGCTAGAGTTGTCCATTATTGGATGTCCAGTGGTATAACAGTGTTGCTATGGCAACCTGCTGACCTCTTCTGCCAAACTGGATGACAAAGGGAAGCTGATACGAGGATGTGAACCAAGCGAGCTGTTTTGATTGTCCTTGTCTGCAAGTGAAGCAAAATGCTGGTAACAGAACGTAGTTTGTTATTTGCTGGTAAATGCACCTGGTTTGACATATACTGGTAGTTGGTAGTTGATTGTAACATGGTAGTATTGTTGAGTTCCAGACTATGTGAATGGCTGGGTGGATTTGTGTGGGTTGCTGTATAGGACAGTGCTTTTTCCCTGTGTATTAAACGTTTGTAGTAGTTGATGACAGTAACTATCCGAGCCTTGCTTATGATAAAAACAGGAGCTCAAAGTGTTTGCAGTTATCACTTATAATCATGACATGACCCAGTGGTACGACTTCAAGTCTTACCTTTTATATCAGTGTCAACTGTAAACAGTATACTTGTACTTTGCCTTGCAGTGAATGTCACAGCATATTATGTAAGATTTTATATGACTTTAAAAGAAGCAGCTTAATGGTTGCTTACATCTCAGTAAAAAAAGTGCTTTTATATCAATAAAGTATCTGTTTAATCACAGTGAAACAAGTGCTCTAAGAATCAGAGATTGTGGAGATAAACTGTTTAGAAAGAGCTGCTTAGCTGTTGGTTTAATCTCAGCAAGCAAATAGCTTTCTTTGTCTAAGGATAAGTACCTATATGTAGATTTGTTCAGAAATGATTTTTTACAAAATACTGTATATTGAATGATTTTTGTAAATGTCTTGTTAAAGCATGTGACAGACATGATTAGGAAAATGAAATCTTAATCAGCTGTCACACAGTTACTGTCTAGCTGTGTTCTGATGACAGATATCAGACACTGTGGTTTTTTACCATAGGCCTGATGAATGTTTATTGCTGAATAATTAAAGACTTAGATATCTGAATATTTTAATAAGTGAATTCAGTTTTTCACGGGTGTTGATTGTGTAAAGTTTTTTTGTTTCTATTACAAACAATGCAGACTATGACAGTTAATATCATCAGATTCTGCTATTTATGATCTAGGTCTTAAGAGTTGGTAGCTTAGCCTATGAATGGAAGGTCAAGACTTAGTGTTAAAGATCATACTCATTTTAGACTGATGATAATTATAACACATGAACTAAGGTCAACTATCTACATGTTTACTTGTAAATTCATTAATTGTTTATGGAATTTTTATATGTATATCTATTGTTGAAAAATTTTGGTAGTTTTTTGCCAAAATTACTGAACCATCTTTTTTACCAAGATTATTATATTGTAAACAGGGTAAAAGTTCTACTGACTTTAGTTTTAACATATTTATTTTGCAATTCCTTGTAATAAAGCATTTTTAAAAAACTTTATTTTAACTTATGTACATGCTTCTTGCATGAGAAGCTCATGTTTTTTAAGCATTACAAATTAAATGCATAGATTAAGGAAAAAATCCAAAATGTATGGATCAACCTCATGACCCTTTAGTCAAAGGTCTGATGACCTTGACACCTCCCTACAGCATAGACTTTCTTCACACTCAATGTAGAATAAGTGGCATCCCCTGTTGAACATTATAACATAATTTTATTTGGCATTAAACATTTTACAATGAATATAGACATACACAAGATCAACTTTTATCACCCATCTCCCTTGCCATACATTTCTCACTTTCCTCAAGGTCACATACTTGAACTGATGTTCAGTCTAAAAGATCATATTCACGTTTTCATTCGAACCTTACTTTTTTCATTCATTCATCACGATTTCATTCATACCTTGCTTACACATTACAATAGCTGACCATCCTCTCACCTCTCTGAGATCAACGTGCATACTTTACCACAAAATTATGAATCATACATACTGTTGTAAATATTTATAAAATAAATACTGTCAAAAATATTATCTAATTCATCTTTGTATTGAAATGAATTTCATAAGCCACCTGCATGAACTTTTTTTTGGTGTTATTTTACTGGTTGTTCCAAAGCAATAGGTAAAGATATTTTTTAAGAAGTTTGTTAAAAAAAAAAGACTAATTAAGAATGGCACCAATTCCTCTGCAGCAATACTTTGATGCTATAGAATGAATAAAAATTAAAAACACAATGTAGCACAGATTAACTCTACATGGAGAAAATTCAGAGATACAGATGTTTTGTACTGACCGGTTTTAATCTTAAACCTGCTGCATATTCATTTAAACTGAGCTAATCATATATGAACTGCATGGTTTTCTATTCATATGCTGGGCAGTTTAGACCCAGATCAGATGCAGTATAAAAAGGTAAAACTGATCTAGGTCTACACTATTTGCATATTCCCCACTTTAAAAGTTGGCCATCAGTATGTGAAAGGTTGATATCAAGGTTAACTGTCCGTTTCTTTCTTCAGCAATAAACATAATAAGTCTGTTACTATTTTGTCAGTTATAGTAAAATACAATTTTAAAGACAATAGTATGATGATCATATTAAGTTACCTATATCTGCTTACACTAAAACAGCAGTTCATCAAACAAACTGTTAGATAAATTGATGTGGTAAATCTATGACTGTGGATGTCAATGGACTATGACTTAGAGATAACATATAGCCTTTAACATCTCCTCCCCCTCTGTTTTTATTATTTTTTATCTAAACTAGTTACAAAGATTTTCCATTAGACAGCTTGCATGTTTCATTTCTACTTTTAATTTATTTATTCATCTACACCAGTTACACACACAAACCCCCCACCCCCCACCCTATATCATGCAGACAATAAAAGGGAGTCACTTACCAAATTATAGGTAAGTCCCAACCCATATGTTTTGGGCATATTACAACATAGAGACATGTTTGATTGAAGTTGTTTTATATTCACCAAAAAATGTTGTGGTTTTTTTATTAACTTTCATTAGCTTTCCCCCCCCCCCCACCTTCTTTGCTCCCTTCTTTTGGAATTTGGAAAGTGTAAGAAAGTTTATACCATATTAAGGTAGATTCAATTATGCTCTTCACTGTTAGTTTATCAAAGGAATGAAGTCTTGAGAGGCTGACTTTGTATAGGAAGTTGGTAGTTTTTAGTAAATTAATCTGGCAGATCCTTTTGAATGCCCTCATCAAATGATTGTTTAAATGCAATAAATGTTGAATTTTTATATCATTTGTGGTCATGTTAAATATGTGATGAATTTTGATGTTTACAGAATTTTTTGTCATGTTAGAAATTCTCCCATACTCTCTGTGCTGCAAATCAACAATGTGATCAAGTGGGATTAAGCACTGTAGGTACTGGTCAGTGCAATGTTGTTGTATCATCAGACATATCAGATACAGCTGTAGTGCACTAAATTCTTCATCCTTTTATATCTTACTGGACAGGCTTGAATAGTTAAGGTAGTAAATATTTTAAAGAATGATGGATAAAAGATCTGAAGAACTATCTGTAGTGGTATTTATGCCATGTTTTTGATTGGTTGATAAAGATAGGCTGTTATTAATCACCCAATCAGAGAAAAGTAATATGAGTGCTATGAATAATTTCAATCCAATTTATTTGTTACATAATTGCTTCTTGTTAAAATAATGTTATGAACCATTATAGTAACCAACACAATATTTTTAGCTAGCTACCATGATGAGATACTTAAATAAAGGGTAAAATTGGTAGATTTAAACTCATTCACATTCATTATCACCATTAATGCCCACATTGTTAGGTAGTGTGTATTCTGCATAATTAGTTTACACTGCCTTGTTCATTAGTATTTATTTTTTAGCAACTAAGGCAACTGAGTGTTGATTAAGGATAATGGCAAATATATACATGAGTGAATATTTGTTAAGTGTTAATTGTTTGACTCATGTGTGTATATTTACTTTTTACAAGAATTTGAACAGGGTAGATATGTCTCTATATATGTTCCCACAAAAATGCCTTGTAAGGAGCCGTATTGTTACATGATATTTAAATATTGATATCTGAAGTTGTTATGTCGATTTTTGTTTTAATGTAAACACTCTTTTTTTTGTATTTAACCTGTTCTTGTTTTGAATTATTCTTGTTACTGCATTGACTGAACTCTGTGCCCTTCCTAAGAACTCCCCTGACCACACATCTTTAATACTGTGTAATTAATCAAGTAACCATGGCAACAGAGATGTAGTCTGAATTTTGTCACGTATGTACCAAACAAGCACATCAGCTAAAACAGCTGTGACAGAGCAAATGACTGTTTAGATTAAAGCTGTTGCATGTCATAATCCCTGTACCTGAATGTAAATGAATAAGTCTAGGATCAAGTCATCAGGGTAAAGAAAGTATGAAATGGTTAGTGATATAAACCCAGCTGTCCCTTGAAAGTATGAAATGGTTAGTGATATAAACCCAGCTGTCCCTTGAAAGTATGAAATGGTTAGTGATATATAAACCGAGTTTGTGTTTTCAACATCATATTACTCAACAAAGTATACATCATTGCATTAGAAAATATTTTAAATTGTTTTACTTTCGATACTGTGATAAAGATTGAATTCAATATTACAAAGGGCTTGTGCTTTTTTTTCAAATGATTCTAAATCAAACGAAATATTGATTAAAATGTAATTTATTTACTTATAAAAACATTTGTACTTGTTTGTACATAGCTTATGCTTCAGCATTTGTGCTGCATGAAAGGAAGCACATCAAATGATTATAATAATAACTGTCATTACTCAGCTCATGTATTATTATGTTTACCTCAATTACCATATGATCTAAAGGCAGAATTCTTACTGCCTGACTTGGTTGGGTATATCAGTGACATAAAATGTGTTTGCCTCTGATCTATATGTTGATAATTAGCATATCACTGACCTAGTTACATGCAGTAGCCATGGTTACCATTTCAACCTGTTGATCAGGATAGAAGTGTCTGTAATGTATACTGTAAATAATGAAGGTACTCGGTAACATTAACATTACCAGTCAACCATTTCATCAGAGCTACACACTACAGATTATCAAATATTTATTCTTTGCTGAAATTCTATTGACTTTTGTTCTGAAGTCTGAAATTTAATAATGGCTTTTCACAAAATGTATGTGTAATTGGAATATTTCTGCATTTACGATGTGCAGATTAACATGACTGTTTTCCCTAATACAGTCAGTGAAAACTGGCAAACAATAACTCGGCAAAAGCAGAAAAGAGTATGCGACACACATTTGTTTTTTTTTTTAAAGATTTGTATATCGGTTTATTTGTTTTGTTTTTTAACAAGAGGCATATTTAACGTTCTCAATTTTTCTTCTTTGTCCTCAGTCCTTCCATATTAAAGTAAGATATTTCATTATGCATCATAGCAAAATATATTGTAACAAAAACCAGTTTGGTTTGCTAAATGAGCTATGATATGAAGTACAGCTGAAATTTTCATGAAGTCTCTAAAAAGGTTATAGTACAACTTTATAGCAGTAACACTCTTGATTCTTGTGTAATTTGTGGTTGTAGCAGAGAAGGCATTTCTTGGGGCCATTTCAACATGGTGTATTACCTGTGATTTAATTGAGGATATTTGACATAAGCTAATTACAGTCACACTATATTGACCCCAGATCCAATTTTTGAAATAGGGTTGGAGGGGGGGGGGGGGGGGGTTGCAGTTCAAAGACTTTAAAAGATTCACTTTAAGCAAACTCAAGATTCAACAATTCAACAACATAGGATGCTGTTTCCATGAAAATACCAGTAAATGTAGAATAATTCAGTTTTAGCTCATAATAGACATAAAAGACCTCGCATAACAGAAATTGTAAAATTGGGATGATCATAATCCAGATTTCATATTTGTCGTCATGGAAACTGTTGTGATAATTGTATAATGGAAGAAAAGTATTTACATGTACTTACATTTTCATGTAACATTTCTTTACCTCTGAATGAAAACATTTGATAGAAATATATATGTGTATTGGAAATGAAATTATTATGTTCTTGCTGGCAAGGGCATAAGGTTGAAACCAATTTGTCTGTAGATTATTAGGTTGTACATTTTCATGAGAACAGAGTAGAACAGAACTGTTAATTTAAGAGAACATTTATTTTGCATGACATGATGTACTGAAGACTCTGTTGTACATAAAATTGCATGTTGTGCCTTCTTATGATATTGTTTACATCTATGGAAATCTGATTAGATAAGCAACATATACAAAAAGCAATAACAATATCTTTTCATTATGCTTTTGTTTGTTTTTGTTTTGGAATTTAACGTCCCTTTAACAGTATTTCAGTCATATCGCAACGTCCAGCTCATTACAGGTGGAGGAAGATCCCGGGGGACCTCTGTACACTATTTCATGCACAGAATGCACGCAGGTAGAACCACCGACCTACCGCAAGCCAGCTGGAAGGTTTCATTATGCTAATCAGTAATGCTGAATCTACCATACAAGAAATTTAATTGTGTAGTTTTGTTTCTGTTAATCTCTGTTTAACTTTGATTTTGTAGCAGAACCTTTCAACGTTTGGTTCTTATAATCACCACTTGTTCATTATAACATAGCTGAAATATTTATATGAACCTACTATATGTTTGATAACTGAATTGCTAAATAAAAAAGCTTTACCAAATTTTCAAAAAAAATCTCAAAATGGGTTTACTAAAACTTCAAAAGCAAGAAATGTTCCTTTAAAGAATAACTTAGCAATAACAAGAAGTATTAATATTTGATTGGACCTGCCCAAGGGAGGTCTTGTTTTACATAGACCTGAAAATCTTTAAAATCTTCTTCTCTATAACCATACTGACTAGAGCTTAGATATTTTGTGTGACATCATATACAGGTTCTCAATGAAAATTTGTTCAAATGATGATCAAAGGTCTGATTTGGCTTTGCACATAGTCTTTTTTATTTTACATAGACATATAAAGGACACATTTAAAACATCTTTATAGCTGTCACAAAACAAACTATATATTTAAATATTTAGTGTGTTAGCCATCATACAAATGTTTTAATCAAGATTACTCAAATGGAATTTCTAGATGTTACTTATTTTGTATAAGGATTATCTGTTGAGTGATTACAGAACCATCATGGTCCTCTTGTAATAAAAAAGCACAAAGCAAGAACTGCTCCCTAAAACAGCCTTTTATGGGATAGCAAAAGCATTAGAGATGTTTGCTGAAATAGCTTTTTTTTTACATGATAGTCAAAGCAAAACATGTCCCCTAAATCAGCATTTTAAAAGATAGCAAAAGTATGATGGCTTTCTCAAAATGGCTATTGTAAGACTGCAAAAAAGATATATTATCTTAAAAATATCTTTCCATAATTCGCAAAAAAAAACAAACCCCTTTCTTGTTACAGCTTCTCCATGAATGTAAAAGCCAGGTTTTTTTTACTAAAAAACTACTTTAAAACCAAAATTCCAAATACAAGACGTCAATCATCTTCAAATCTCTATACAAAGAATGAAAAAAGGTATGTTAAACAGCTTTTCCAATAGAGCAAAGCAAAATGGCTTTATTACCAAAATTTCCAAATAAGAAAGACAGTTTTTTTTTATAAAAATGGCTTTACATAGATGGCAAAACAATACAGCTTGAAGAACAAAACATATTCTATCCAAAATGGCTTTACCAACATATTGTACTTTCAGAGAGCTTTCATTTGCCAAGATCTGTACCAAAACAGAATCAATGTACCATGTTCCTAATTATAATGGCTCATGGCTGAATATCTACAAGGAGAAAACAGTTTCTCTTTGCTGATTTAGCTTTTTTTGTCCTTTATAGTACATCCATTACAGCACATTTTTTGTATATTTGTCATTCCAATTAAATGAAGGTTGTATTGTGCCTCTAACAGTTATTAATTATGGTGGATGACTAATCCTGCTAGAGCTGTTTAATAGAAAAGTCCAATTTGCAGATAAATTATCTGCTGTCATTAATAATAATAATATTGTACATTACAATAGTTAACTAATGAGATGAAAACTTTATTTGTTATCAGGAACACTACAGAAATATAAAGTAATATGATACCAATTATACCATATAATATTGATCAGAAATACCAAAGTTTACCTGTATCACCAAGCACATATAACATGTTATGACAAAAATGTGACATGGTAGTCAAGGATATAGACAAGGTTAAATACTGGCAACACTGTACAAAAAGTATATGTCATAGGAAAAACTGACTTTGTTGTGAAAAAGGAAAGGTCATAATGGCAAGACTGACTCTGTTGTGAACAAAGAATTTAGGTCATAGGCAAAACTGACTTTGTTGTGAAAAAGGAAAGGTCATAGGCAAGACTGACTTAGTTGTGACAAGGAAAGATCATAGGCAAGACTGACTTTGTTGTGAAAAAGGAGAGGTCATAGGCAAGACTGACTTTGTTGTGAAAAAGGAAAGGTCATAGGCAAAACTGACTTTGTTGTGAAAAAGGAAAGGTCATAGACAAGACTGACTTAGTTGTGACAAGGAAAGGTCATAGGCAAGACTGACTTTGTTGTGAAAAAAGAGAGGTCATAGGCAAAACTGACTTTGTTGTGAAAAAGGAAAGGTCATAGGCAAAACTGACTTTGTTGTGAAAAAGGAAAGGTCATAGGCAAGACTGACTTTGTTGTGAACAAGGAAAGGTCATAGGCAAGACTGACTTTGTTGTGAAAAAGGAAAGGTCATCGGCAAGACTGACTTTGTTGTATACAAGGAAAGGCCATAGGCAAGACTGACTTTGTTGTGAACAAGGAAAGGTCATAGGCAAAACTGACTTTGTTGTGAAAAAGGAAAGGTCATAGACAAGACTGACTTTGTTGTGAACAAGGAAAGGTCATAGGCAAGACTGACTTTGTTGTGAACAAGGAATTTAGGTCATAGGCAAAACTGACTTTGTTGCCAAGAATCATATATCAAGTTACTTTTTAGCCACAATTTCATTCTTCTACAATACCCTGGGTCTGATAGTTAGAAACTGCTTTTCCATTATATGCATTATAATAACTGCATTATAGAATACAAGAGGGCCATGATGGCCCTGGAGGCGCTTACCTGAAGATGGCAGCCATCTTTTTTATATAAACAACAGGGAAAAGTTTCCCTATAAAATATCAGAGCTAATATCATTGCTATATCATTTATGACTTCAGAAGAACCGATTAGTGATGTCATCCAAAAGTACACACGTCAGATTTTTTTCAAATCTGGCCACTAGTTTTGGACAAGAAGATCTTTTAAGTTTTCAGTATAAACTTAAAAGGAAAACTGACTCTGCCCCCTGGCAGCTATGATTCTTTACTGCTCAAAGTAATTGGAACAATTTTTGTACAGCAGGTCATCCAAGGTACACTTATGTCTAGTTATTTTCAATTCTGGCCATAAGTTTTGGAAAAAGAAGATCTTTTAAGTTTCCACTATATACAAACTGACCCTGGCAGCAATGTTTTTTTACTGAGCCAAATAATTTGAACAATCTTTGTAAAGGGTTACCTAAAAACATTTATTCAAAATTATTTTCAAATTTGGCCATTAGTTTTGGAGCAGACGATTTTTTAAGTTTTCACTATACACATATTTAGAAAACTGACTCCACCACATGGTGACCTTGTATTTTACTGAAATTTTTTTTTAACAATCTTTGTTGAGGATCACCTAAGGAACATTTATGCTAAATTATTTTCAAATTTGCAACTAGTTTTGGAGGAGAAGATCTTTCTTTTCTGTTGCCATGGCAACCATATTTCTGTATGGAATTGAATTCTTTGAACAACTTTGAAAGAAGACTACCCAAGAAACATTTTTGTTAAGTTTTATCTAAATTTGCCAAGCCGTTTAGGAGCTGATGTTGTTTGAAGCATATGTTGCCAGATGGACAGATGTTGGACAACTGACCAAAGGCGGTCACAAAAGCTCACCATGAGCCTCTGACTCAGCCTAGCTAATAATGTGTGAAAGTCATATTCAAAATATTGAACTTTTTGCACAAATTGTGCTTTAATATACAAGTAAATGAGAGCACCCTGATCCATAAAAAAGAAAATCATTATTTATACAAGTGTAAATATTAAATCATTATTTATACAGGTATTTATATTAATTCGACTGGACACTAAGGTATCATTTGTTGTAAAAATTAATTTACAGAAAGATATAAGAATTTATTTACTGATCAGTTGCTACAGACCCATGAACTGTACAAAAACTCATTTCTCTTGATAATGCATTAGATCTAAAACACCTCCCAAGTTTTCAAATATCAAGAATATTGTGTGACACAGACAGTATGATAGGTTTTCCACGGTTAATTAAATGTACCTGATATGAACTTATGTATCGTATTACCTATTTTCAGTATTCTTTTTTGAAAGTCTTAAGCCAATCTATTGTCAAGAAAGTCACAAGATCTTAGGTTTTCAACTACATGTCTCAAATTATTTTCTGTTATGGTGACTAACACTTATCACAAACTGTCAATTTGTTTGTTTGATTTACGTCACTTTCTGCCAGCTAGTGCTATTTACATATTTATTTGTGAGTTTGTATTATTCGGCATATGCTGTATGTTTAAAAAGAGCTATACTGTTTGTCACATTTGGTACTTAAATTATTTTTATCTGACAAATAGTATGGATTATTATTAGTACCCGGCTTTGAAATAAAGAAAAAATCTCAATGTAAAACAGTGATAAAAACAGATGATTTCAAATAAGAGTAACGTCTTATAGTCTGGTACCATTGTCATAATAAATGGATGATGAGACTTGAAGGGTACCAATATAATCAACTTGGTTGTTCTGCCTTGGTCTTTATCTGACAAGGGAGATAATGGAATGTTAACAGGTATCTCTCAGTGAGTTATTGCCCTTTGTATTGTATGATATCATTGTGATATTTCTACTAATCTATTTGAAATGTTGTATTGTTAAGTTGGTGTTACATTATAGTGTTTGTTGAGAGTGATATGAATTATTGTTTTACTGATTATGAGATGTTATTGTGTAACTATGGTGATAATTTATGAGCTGAACATTGATTGTTTATTACTTATTTGTGTTAAATTATCATTTGGTTCTTGCTGTTTATCAAGGATTGAAAAAGTTGTTATTAGGGCTTGTCCAATATTGATTGTTATGTAAATAGATCTTTTAAATAAAATTTCATTTAGTAAACTTTGTTGTTGTTTATCATCTTACTTTTTAGCTCACAAAGTGGTCAAGGGTGAGCTTTTGTGATCACCCTTCATGAATCCATCGTCTGTCCATCCATCTGTAAGTCCATCCAACAACTTTCTCTTCTTGGTCTGAAACATCATGGCATCAACCGTTCAAATGGTTCAGGTCCTATGCAAAATAGAAAATAGAAATGCACTTACATGTCTATATCTTCCTCAGAGAATAAAGATATTCTTTGATATTCCTATTCGAATAATGTTTTTCAATGCATAAATTCTACCTCATCTTGATTACTGTTGAACCATTTGAGGAATCCAAGGAACAAAATTGGCACAGTGATAAAATTTCAAAAGCATGCAGCTAGAATAATCCTGGATAAAGACTCTGACACAGGATTGAAAGATCTTTTTTTAAAATTAAATTGGATGAAAATCTCTGACCCTTTAAATTACAAGAAATCGATACTAGTGTAAAAGTCCTTAAATGATATATGTCCAAAATATATGCAAAATACATTCTGATGTAACCATGAAGACTGGAGGAATCTCGAGATACACAGTTTCAAACCTTCTCTGAGTACCAAAACCTAGGTTAGAATTTTATAGAAAATCATTTCAGTACTCAGGCACCAAAGTTAAGAACTCTCTTCCAAATGAAGTCAGATGTTCCAGTTCATTAAGTTCCTTCAAAATCAATTATATCTCAAATATATAAAGTTTAAAATACTATACATAATCTTCAAATTTGTTTGAGTTGTTTACTGTTCACTTAGAAGATGCCATTTTAATGAACTGTTTTTAATTAATCAATCAAACTTCTAATGATACTGTGTATCGTTATATTTTAATACGAGTATATATTGATGAAACTGTTATTAGATTGTTTTCATGTTGTAAATATTTGAATTTGAAGAGGCTCACAGGAAAGATTGGGCTTGCCTAATTGTAATGCCTTTATAAATAAAGTCTTTATTATTATTATTTTTGTTAAAGCAGAAAAAAAAAATCACATAAGATAGCCATATGATCAGAGTTTTGCAGGATTTGTTTTAAAGCTCACCATGTTGACATTGACTCAAATTTGGCCAGCTTAACTAAAGTGATAGATTCACAGAAGAGCTAGTTCAGTTTGTTTTAGGTCAAGCAGATAAAAATAAATATATCTTTACTTGAATTAATGTAGAGATCCCTTGGGGAATTCCTCAACCTAGATAATGAGCTGGAAGTTGCAACATGACTGAATTGTTGTTGAGTCGATTGTTAATTCCTAATAAACAAACAAACAAACGAAAATCAAAATTGGTCATAATCTGGTATTTATATGATAGTATAAACCTTTGAAACATATATTTCCAACTAGTTCTGTTACACTGTCAAATGAACACAAAATAAGATTTAAAAAAAATTGTTCCTGAGAAATCATTTAAAGCCGCCTCAATTGGGCTCATTTGCATTTGGATATGTTTAACAGCTGTGTGTAATTTCCTGTTTTATTTCCTCCATATAAGGTTAGACCGGTTTTCTATGACTGAAGCTTTAAAACTGTCTTAAAATTCATCCTCTTAAAAGCTAATGATGTTTCACAGCATTTGAGGACTGCTGAATTTACAATGGTTGCTCACCCAATAACAGAAATTAACATATTTAATTTTTACCAACCTTGAAAAAATGTTTTTTCTATATAATTTCAAGTCAGTTTTCAATAACTGCATTTAAATATATCTCCAACTTCTAGAGTTATTGCCCCTGGATCAGCAAATGAGGAATTAAATGGAATATAAAAATACAATATATTCTGCATTAAACATCTTACAATGCATATAACCATACATAATACACATCAATTACGAGGATTGAATACTTGAAAAATAAAGCAATCAAACAACCAAGTTGCATATTAAAATAAAAAGTGGGGGCCTCCCTGGCTGAGTGGTTTTAGTCGTTGACTTACAATCTCTCAGCCCCTCACCGCTGTGGGTTTGAATCCCGGTCTGGGCACTTCGG
>JAULCC010137810.1:0-13640 GCA_032358795.1 Nuttallia obscurata
CGCCAACATACATACCCATATACGCCAACATATACATATACGCCGACATACATACCCATATACGCCAACATATACATAAACGCCGACATACATACCCATATACGCCAACATATACATATACGCCGACATACATACCCATATACGCAAACATATACATATACGCCGACATACATACCATATACGCCAACATATACATATACGCCGACATACATACCAATATACGCCAACAGAAACATATTCGCCGACATACATACCCATATACGCCAACATATACAAATATGCCAATATACATACCCATATACGCCAACATATACATATACGCCGACATACATACCATATACGCCAATATATACATAAAACTCGAGACACATACCCATATACGCCAACATATACATAAACGCCGACATACATACCCATATACGCCAACAGATACATATTCGCCGACATACATACCCATATACGCCAAAATACCCATATACGCCAACATACATACCCATATACGCCAACATATACATATACGCCGACATACATACCCATATACGCCAACATATACATTTACTCCGACATACATACCCATAAACGCCAACATATACATTTACGCCGACATACATACCCATATACGCCAACATATACATATACGCCGACATACATACCCATATACGCCAACATATACATATACGTATACGCCGACATACATACCCATATACGCCAACATATACATATACGCCAACATACATACCCATATACGCCAACATACTCATACACGTCAACAAATATACCCATATACGTTATAATACATACCCATATACGCCAACATACATACCCAGCGATGGTACTTTCCTGCAGCAACACTGACGTGTCTGATCTTGTCTTCGTCAAATTCAGTAAGCAGTGCTTCAATTTTCCTCCGTGTGTTTTTGGGAGGACACATCTCTGCTATAAGGTACATCTTCTTGTAGATGGCGTTCGATGTCATCAGGCGAACGATGTAGTTCCAAGACTTGATTAGATAAGATTAATATGTAAATGTAGGTATGTTTATTGGTGCTAATTACCAATTAACTGATAAGTGTTAAAGTTACATTTAATTAAGTGAAAGCAGACATGTTACCAAAGCATGAAAGAAATATGGTGTAACTGCTGTGTTAACAATTATCAAAACAAAAACTGTGTAAAAAAATTTTTAATCTAGTTTATTCATTCAAAAATATGTTTATACATATTCGATCTTACAATTATAAGTTTAAGTGGATTTTTTTTTAGTTTTTTATTTTCAATTCCAGAAGGTCATAGACCCATGCGGATATACATATACATGGAAATATTTCAATGACGGGTAGCAATATAAATGTATATATAGGTAATATTTGCGAAATGCTTGTACCAAAAGTAATTTTAACAATTTGTGTGGTTTTTTTTCAATGATTGCAATAACTATATAAGGAACGGGTCGTAATTTAAACTGCATTGTATAACTAATTGACTGTTATTATTGCTGAAAAAATCCACACCTTTTTTGCCAAAGTAATGAATAACAGTATAAAATACAACCCGCCCCATATACATATTGGTAACACAGTAGCATGCAAAAAAGATAAAATACCTGTACATGTTTATCTGGTTCCTCTAGTAACAAAAACAAAGCCGCCATCGTGAGATGAATCTCCGGAGGAGGGTTAATCATCTGAACAATCTCCTGTCCAGCCTCTGCCAAAGACGGAATATCATTCCTGAACTCCAATAGATAGTTTAGTTGCTGACGTAGTTTGAAAAGATGTCGTATTTGAAACCGTAGGGCACGTTTGTGGTGGTAATTTGCTACTGTCCTCAGAGTGTCATTTACAATGCGAATATTCCTACGATGAATGGCATCGTTAAGCTCTGAAATATAGGTCAAATCAATTCACTTTGACTTATTTTCATCCAATTAACTTATCTTATTACTCCTGTTTATTAACAGTACTATGTAACGGAGATTAGTTTAATTTAAAGTATCCTGCTTAGCCGATTAGTCAGATATGTTAAAGGTGTATATCACAATAGTTTGTGCGCATCGTACTGCGCAGCTGTACTACTATACCTACGGAGTAGTTATTCTTTTTTATTTTTAGGTCTCCTAAACAGCTGGGCCAATATCAACAAAACTTTACAAAAATGTTTCTTGGGTGGTCCTCTTTCAAATTTGTTCAAATATTTTGATTCCATGCAGAACTCTGGTTGCCATGGCAACAGAAAAGGAGACCTTTAAAGACCTTCTTCTCCAAATCTAGTGGGCAGATTTGAAATTAATTTGGCATAAGTGTTCCTTGGGTGACCCTCTACAAAAATTGCTCAAATTATTTAAATCAGTTGAAAACATGGCCGTCAGGGGGGCGGAGTCAGGTTTTCTTATATGGATATAGTGAAAACTTAAACTGTCTTATACTTCAAAACTAGTGGTCAGATTTGTGTTGTAATTTCAAATATAGGCAAGTTTGAATGAATAATGCTGTGTTTTAAAGAATAAAAAATATGGCACTTTCATGTTAATGTTATTCTTTTATTGATAAGTGTAGAATATTTCACAGATTTGCTTTAGTAGATTTGACTTTCTTGATTTAGACGTTACTATGGCAACTTACACCACCAAATTTTGGAGTTTTATTGTATTTACAGGTATTTTACACACATTTTTGTGACCTTTTAGAGGAAATGTAAGTTGAAAGTTGTGAATGAAAAGTTTTGGCAGTCTTTCTCTTATAGAGGTTCGCATTCTGAGAGGCAAATAAAAAACGTGTTTTTTGTCGGGTTCTTTACGGACTTTAATGGTGTACAGTGAAAAAATAGCATGGACACTCCATTTTTATTTCTCTTCATATTGTTAAGTATTGTATACAGTATATATACATGAACTTTAAAAAAAATTATGTCCGTCCAAAAAACAGATACGGTTGTTTTTCTTCAATTTCATGAGTCGGATTGTCTCCCTTTTTTCAGGAATTTTGTCATAAATAATACTTTTTTTTTTTCTAAAGGACATACATTCAGATTTGGGGCTTTACAGCAGTAAATTGCTATATTCCAATAAAAATAGTGTATAGAAATATGTAACTTATGCATCTGAACAGTTAGAATACACATTTTAAATAATATTCTCAATTTAGTAAACATTCGCCTAAAAGGGCCTTACGGTAGGGTCACACAATGGGCTATAACCAAGTACGGTGACCCATATTTTTCTTTATGCCATTTCGTTTGAAAAGGATTAATCTTGATATGTGCACAATTTAAAAGAAAATCTGTCCGTCAGAACTTATTGTGATATACACCCTTAAAAAACAAAAATAAACTTGGAAGGTTATTTATAAATCCTCTGGTATCAATTCCTTGTTCTGTGCTAGAAAATAATTACAGATACAGTGTAATATTTTACGAATTTATAAAGACGTTTGCCGAAACCTTTTCTAAAGGAGAAATACTCCCACTTTGTAGTTGCAGCCACAACATCGCCATCTGTGGGTGATATCTTCACGCGTAGGCATTTCTCAATGGCGTTACGGATTAAAGTAACGTTTTCACCGTGCATCACACTCTCCAGCTGTGATCTAGCTAGCCTCTGGTGTACATTCTAAAGTTGAGATAAAGAATAATATTGGAAAAAAATATCTATTCATATTTATTCTGTTACAAATGGTGCAGCATTGACATCTCAAGTATAATACAATAAAAGATGTTTTTCTTCGTTGTCGTATTTCGTTTAGATTAAACGTCTGTCTAAATGAAATGGGGTCAAATGTTACGTTTTATGGATTTTTATACAATTTTCAATTCTTCTGATACACATATACATTAATTACTCGTTGACGTGTAAAAAATTACATTAAGATAAGCACCAAGATATTGTTCTTCTTTAAATAACATGTCGCAAGTCTTTAAAAGCCGTTATTTGCTCAGATGTTTTCAACCGGAAATTAAACAACAGTAGACTAAATACACCGATTATTGCTATGTATTAAAATTACAGTAGTTGCAATTAAGCTACACACAAGAAAGTAAATTAGTTATCGTTTTATACCCAACCATGCATATTTATTTCAACTTTATTTTCATATTTAAACAAAATACAATTTCACTAACGGTTGTTTAGAAGTGACACGGACAAAACGACATTGACACTATATTACCTCTCTATGCGGATCCTTTATTGTTTCCAAGAAATAAAAGCATACGGGTAGTGCTTCCTCGTATTCCTTGGTCCCATTCTTCAGGATAGTAAATTTTGACATGTATACAATCATAGCAAACTGACCTTCGTGTGGAACTGATACTGTTATCACTAACTCTCTGTTTTGATCAACGTTTTCCAAGAGTAGGCATTCAGAACTGAAATCCCTTTTCGGAATATCACTGGTATCCTGTTTGCGTTTCTTTTCCAACTGCTTTATTTCTTGTAAAGATTTAAGGTTGCCATCTTCATCCAGCGGTGTCGCATCAATGTCATAATCATCTCGTGCAAACCCACAGAGAATGGCAAAATAATCTCTAGAACTCACTTTGTCTCGATCTTTAAGAAACCTAAATTGTGTTGGAGGATATATCTTCTCGTTCGCAATGTTCCTCTGAGGATGCAAATGTACCACCCCCGTCGGGTTAGACGGCAGTAAAAGCCCACTTTCTTCCGTCACCTGTCCTGGACCCCACATCATCTCCTTAGGTTCACATGGTATATACTTGAACAACTCACGGCGTTTGGTGCATGTAAGTCTGAACTGACACAATCTCAAGATATGTGATTCGTGAAACCCGCCGTTGATTTCTAATTTGAAATCTCCCTCCATTGGGAAAGATATTTCGAAACAAAAATACTTGTCATGGCGAGAATGAACTACAAGCCGTTGAAGGTTTGCTACAACCTGTTCTACATACGGACATTCTGTGTCTAATAGATGCAGCCTATATATAAGCGATATCCGATGGGAACATTTTCTCTCATTGGATATCCATATCTTACAGATACCGTTTTGAGACATAATGACGCTTTTTGGGTCTGTCAGCAGTTTAAAACCAAGTCGGAAAAATGCTGGAAAAATGTATGGTAGTTTCACAAAATCGTCACGTGATTGCACCGTTGACTCCGGTGGCAACAGTTGCCAGCGATTGTCATCGGCATAGCACAAATGAACAAACACTTCTGGCAAAGGCATGAAGAAATCTTCGTTGATAAAATTCTTTTCCAACAACTTTTTGAGCTTTCGTTTGGAGCTTCCCTCGTTTTCGATTTCTTTTTTGATCCAGTCGTCGAGCGAGCCGTCGGTTCCACTCAAACCCTGATGAATATTTGAAAACATACTGTCACATGCTATCGAATACGCGAGTATTTTGCAGTTGGTTCTACATAACTTTGCCAAACTCATGTTAGAATATTATTATCAACACTTCGACCACTTACATGTATTACATAAATTACATAAGTTTGTTTGTACAAGATTGTACTCACATGCTTGAGGGGTATTGCAATGATACAGATAATCGAACAGATATACAAGCCACTCTTTAAATCTGCATTGCCTTACATTCCTGCAACTGGGTATACTCCTACATAATATATCAACTTTGTGTCAGTTTGCATTCGCTTTTCGCAATTATGGTCAAACTGGTGTCGTTCAATGTTTGGTCTTCCTGTACATTTTTGTAAACTGGATGATTCAATATATTGTAACATATATATTAAGAATTGGTTACAAATACATGTATGAACCAAACTGCACATATGACATGACTTACTTAAGTTGTGAATATCAGAATCATTATTCCGTAGTTTATTTTACCAGTAAACAAACTTTAAATTATAGAACGTAAGATAAATGTAGTTTGTTTATCTATCTCAGCAGCATCAACATCAGATATAATTGTTTGTGTTGAATAGTAAAAAGGCCATCCGTTGCAGTTAATAAATATATATGTAGACCGTGCCAGCAGTGTTTAGATGCCTTTAAATCCAACATGAATGTTTAACAAATGCTTTATTCTGCTGAACAGTTCTAATTCTGTTAAAAAAGCATGGCCTAGATGATATTATAAAACGTATTTTTAACAAAAAAGTAGATTTTAAGAACCTGACAAATTATATTTGGATGTACTATCTGCCAGCTTCCTTCTACGTAAACAGCAGTCCAGTAATCCTCAATCAGACCCGTCTTGTTGCTGCCTGGTACATAACCAGCCGCTTTGGAAAGTCCGTCGACAAGAACACACTGTAGACCCGCCGCCCTATCAGTAAGCAAATGAAATATCGTGACTAAGGTTACGAAACTACGGAAAGCCGTAAGTCTCAATGCATATTTAGTTAACATTTTCGGCCAAACTTAGTGACTCTGCAATTGTTTAACAACGTCGGTGTTGAAGTTATCATTCAAACATCTTCGGCCGAAGACCGCAATTTACGAAACGTTTGCTGATTCACTGGGTCCACTTGTTAATGATAATATGAAAATTAGGCAATTACAAATTTACAATGGTAACAGAAACACTCTAACGTAAATTATAGATGAACTTAGAATATAACACAAATGAGTCTTGTCTTGCACACCTATCACTGTAAACAAAACACGCCAATAACTGAGTGATCAGTACTTTTCTTTGCAGGTTTTTGTTTGGAACAATGGCTACAGCTGATTAAACCGCACTCGTATCAGCTAATGCCGTCTTGCATTTTCAAACGTATGCACCTGTTAAATCTCTGTGCGTGTCCAGTTCTTCGGCAACAAATAAATTACATGTTCACAGCTCAGCTCAGTTCCTTAATTTTGTCATAAATTAAGATAATGCAGATTTAAAGATAACTGTTAAGGCTTTAAAACTGAGCTATGGATTCCAGCTACTTTTTTTCATCATTATTGTTTTTTTTTATTAATTAATGGCATAAATGTGCCTATTATCCATTAATATAAGTAATCATTTTACGTACCTGCATATAACTGTATAAGCAGAGGAAAAAGAGATGGATCCTTTGGCTATTTCATTCAATAGACCTCGAGGTGTTGATCTGTCGGCCTTGGTGAACACCGAAGTCTTGATTTTCTGATAAGCTAGCCACACAATAAGCGCCCGTGCTGTCAAAAGCTCGTGCATACTGTGGTATCGTATTGGTTGTTTCAGATAGTCAATGAGTGTTGTGAACGTTGTAGTATGGACGTTTTGTGCCTGGAATACATTTTATCCTTACTATTATATGCACACATCGTTCAGCTTTATGTGAAGATAGTCTGTTTTTTGGGGATAACTTTTGTTTGAAGTGCTGAACTTAATTTGGCAAGGAATATCATTTTCTGACGATGCCTAATATGGCGACCTGGCATGATATTAATTGCATATATTTGCAATGCTAATTTCTTTATATATTTATTATCATCTCAAAACAATAAAATTCATGTTATACATAGATATACATTACACTGTGGGGGTATCCAGGACAGTTATGTCGCTTCTATTCCAACGTTTATAATAATTACTCATGCTAATCAGCGGAAAACATCAGTTGGCATACACACTCCGCTCATTTTATTTTTGGGCGCTCCTGTTTGAGAAACAGAATCATTTTACAAACGAACGCATTGATTGTTTTTGTTCGCTCATGCAATATTGAAAAGAAACGTTTCTACGTGCGCGTATACGAATACATTATATTGTTGCAAATGAACAGCATATTTTTCTGAAGATGTTTGCCATATTTGAAAATAAAGTTGTTTTTCTCTAAACTATAGTTGCAAATAATAACATGAACATTTAACATGAAAAAAGTTATCATCTTCGTTTTCGTTATAGCCAACACTTTTAATGCTCTGTGTTCTGACATAACATTTCCAAATGCAGACATGGCCTAAATTTTGTATTAGATCTATACAATTATTTTCTTTTTATGTTTCAGCGCATCTTTGCACAAATAAAGGTCTTTCATTGTAATGATTTAAAGTGTGTGTCATTTGTAATTGACCACGGATCAGATAGACTAATAGAGAACTTAAAACAACTCCGTCCGCCCTGTGTTTCATGGTGTGTGTTTTTCTTGCAACAATACAAAATATAAACTTAAAGTGTCATATAGTGTTCTTTCTACACTTTTATGCTACCTTCCTGGCGTGTTCATCGATTTCACCAAACGACAGCAACCTGTGCATCTGAGTATCTTGTATTGGTATTCCCTTCTGACAAATTGTTCCTGCTGAAAACCGGGAACCGCTTGCTGGAACCATGCTCCTACTTCTATAATGGTTCACAGAGGAGTTAATACGACCAGATGGCGTCCTCAGTTTTCGGTTCGTCAGCGGTACACTCATCACAGATATAGGTCGTATGACACTGAGAGGTGTTTTTACAGAGGCGGCATTCCCTAATGGATAAAACATTCAATACCTTTTCACAGAAACACGCCTTTGTGTGGTCTTAAATACACTTAAATGCACTTATATGTATACTTAAGATAATACATTACACATTGTGCTCTACTGACAAAGGAGAAAAACAGTTTCTCAGCATGAAGCTGACATAATATGTCTCTTTAAGCCCACGCAATCTTCAGGATATAAAAAATTCACTTGCATCCTACAGAAAGAAGCACTTGTATTTTTCACTCATGGTATCTTAATCAATAACTAATATAACGCCATATACCCAATGTTCGCTATATCTCGTCTGGAATCCGCACCTGCGTAAATAGAAAATGCGACATATTCTGTAGCTCTCCGACTCAGGACGATTTGCAAACGACAATACAAATTCATTGTCGCGAACCATTGCGAAAACGTTATCGGTAAACGGTTACATAATCCGAAAACTCATTACGGTACAGGGATCCATCATTACCTTATTTTTATTCGACTCATTTCGACCGAATTGCAGAGTTACAAAATGGATAATTCCATTATTGTACCATATAATTATCAAAGTCGATATTATGTTACTTAATTGAATAAAAAAAATATGTAAACCAAGGTCGATGCAACAGCATTTCCTTATTGTTAAAACAATAGTCATAACGTAAAAAAAGTTTATCTTTACTAAACAACTTGTAAAATTGTTAAGCTATAAGTTTAACAATATCAAACATAGCTAGAATAATTAAGTCGCTAGGGTGAAACTTTACTCTTAGTTTATCTGGATTTTACTATCTTAACTTGTTTTATCATACTGAAATATTAAACTGAAAACCCGTTGAAAGCCACAAGATACTTTATAACAAAATATTTGAAACAGATATGTATTAAAAGTTTTTTTTTCAAAAAGGACTACTTCAGTGTTACACAACTAAGGTGGTAAAACGTTATTATGAGTTTTGAAACTGGCTACAACACTTGGTTTACATTATTGATATACAATAGCATAATATAATTAGCATAACAAAAAGCAACACAATAAGTAAACACTTATTTTTATTCAAATTGGAACAAAATACGAACATTACAAATATGTCTACCTCTTTCGCCTCTATCGGTATAACTTGTAATATCATCGATATCAACGTCTTCGTGTTCCAGATCAGCCCAGTCAAATTCGTCTGTTTCCGGTTTTATTCGATACCATGGAATTGGTGTTCGGATATCATCGATACACGTCACTGGTGTCTCCGGATAGGGGTACCCGGATAATCGAGGACGTATTTCTACAGGTACCTGATGAAATTGTGAATGCATGAGGTTATCTTGCGAAATCCTTTTGACTCATTTACTAATCAAGTAATGGCATGGTATATTTTTCAAAATTGTGTTACAATAATGTGTTTAAAAGTGCCGTGTAATTTTAGTGTACAATTTTTCCTGTAAAAACTGATGACATTGACTTGTCTAAGTCTTTACCTGCGTTTTATTTTCTTAGTCTTGATTGTTTGATCGCTTTATATGTCCTCCTAATTTTATTGTGTTACCCCAAGTAATTACCTCCTAATACAAATCGAACAAGCGCATATGTAAATCGATATCTTATGGTTGTTGTGTCGTTGAGATTTTTCTACTTTCGTTTTCTGCGATAATTTCAAACGGTATTTTATTAGAAAGACATTGTAAAACAACTGCAATACTGATTATATTAAGTACAGTGTTTTTCTTCGAAATAAGTTCAGAATTTCGAAGAGTCGTCGGACCTTTAAATTGTATTGCAAGTACAATAATGTGTTTGAACAATGGTCTTAAAAGTTGAAAATCGATTAAACCAAAATCATTTTGCTATACACGTTTTGTTTGTTTTGTTTGTTTTGGAATTTAACGTCGCCTTAACAGTATTTCAGTCATATCGCGACGTCCAGCTCATTACAGGTGGAGGAAGACACCGGGGGACCTCTGTACATTATTTCAGGCACAGAGTGCACCTGGGTAGAACCACTGACCTACCACAAGCCAGCTGGAAGGTTGCTATACACGTGTCCACAATATTGAGGACGTTGTGGTTTAGCGGACCGTGCTCAGCAGGTTGTGCGTTTAATCATTTCTCCTGATCTTAGTCGCGAAGTACCGGTCCTTACAGCCTAACGATGATATATTTGCCACACAAATACATGTGTATATTACTTTACCAACCTGCATACAGTGGTCAAACTGAATCAGTTTAAACTAGTATATCTAAAGCTCTAGTACTGCCGACTACAGAAGTATATATTCCTTTATTGAATTAAAATTTAGAGATGAAAATAAGCAAACGTATAACGTTCGTATAATGAGTTCCGCAATTACAAGCATAAGGAACACCAGTAAGTTTCTAACATCACCGTCTTGTTTAAAGTCACTGATATTAAGATACACAGATATGATAGTACAATATAACTTAACTTGCTAGTACCATAAAGTATAATTTTATGGCTATTACCTCTATTTTGATTTAAAAACTTACCGAATTCCCGTTTCTTGCGTTTGTAGAACTAGATGAACATCCCATGGTAGTCACTGCTTATCCTAAGGCAATAGCAGCATTTATTGAATCGTGATAAATCTTTGCCAGTTTTACAGGAGTCTCTAATATACAACACCATGGAGGTAGTCTGAACCAGCTCGCAAAATCTCCCTATTCCTTAATGAAAAAATGTTCCATGGTAAACCTAATAATAAACTTTGAAGACAATCGTCAATTTCATGATTAAATGAACATCCTCTTCAAAATCTTTGTTTTGGCAATTTTTTATACACCGGCAACATATTTATGCAGTTGTTGTTGTACGTATCCTGATGTAATAGAAACATTATAGCCAAATCAATTTATAGTTTTAACCCTTAGCCTGCTGATAAAATTGTCGTCTGCTAAACTGTCGTCTGTCTGGATTTTAAAATTCGTCGGATTTACTCAATATTTTGAGAAACAATAGACCAAGTGTCAAACAGCTTGGATCCGGATTAGACACCGATTTACTCGCTGTCTAATCTGGATCCAAGTTGTTTGCATATTATATCACGGTCGCGATTATCAGGCTAAGGGTTAATGTTAAGACGTATATATTATGCATATTTATACAAAGCAATATTATAAAAAAAAATCATATCCATTAGCACTGTTTATAAAATGCCAAATCAAAGCATTTCCTGTCTCAAAGAGTTATTATCCTTGCATGTATCCTTTTTTGTAATGATTTAATAACCTCATGCGGTGCAAACAATTAACAATATGAAAACAAATACATACACAATCATAGCGATTAATTCTTACAACATTCATGATAAGATATAGTAAATTAGTAACGTAAATTTGTATACGAGTTTTTTGTTTTGATTCTAATTTATCAACTATAGTTAACTTCCTATTTTATATCTATTACTTACCTTTCACTAGTTTTACTATCATGTATATATTCCTAATGCTGTTCTTATATCAAATGTCCACTCACGTATATACATTTCGATTCGCTTTAGAGCGTACCGAAGCGTGATTCGTTTTATTGTCTTTGTATTGTTTTATTTTACCAATATTCACATTTTGTTATGAAATTATGGCCTTTAAATATTGATCTATGTAACAGGTCAGTTGACAATTGAGACCGTTACTTAAAAACAACAGTTTAATAAGGAAGAAAAGAAGGTCGGTATCTAATTATGTTGATCAGTCCTTCTGTTTAGATCATGGTGTACAAATCGAGAAAGAGAGAGAGAGAGAGAGAAAAAAAAAGGTATTTCAAGTGTTTTTAGTTTTGATACAGTCGTTGCAAAACTGTTTATTTATTGAGATAAATAGTTCCGGTATCACATTATAGAAATTAGTACGTCTACAAGACGAACCATTTCTACTGACCGGATAAACCTAAGTTCATTAGGTTACCCCGTTTTAAGGTCACTAGGAGCCATAGTCACAGGATAAAAAAAAATTATTTTGCTCTTATTCAATTCTTTAACAGCGACCTTTGATGCTTTGCATCAATACCTTTCTTGTTAGTTACTCCGTTACGTCTACGTATTTCAGTCAGACGTTTACTTACTCAATACTCATATTAAATTACTTTCTAACTGGGGGCCTCCGTGGCCGAGTGGTTATAGTAGTTGACTTGCAATCTCGCAGCAACTCACCGCTGTGGATTCGAGTCCCGGTCTGGGCATTTCGTTTTTTCAAGTAAGGAAGCCTTCCAGCTGGCTTGCGGTAGGTCGGGGGTTCTACCCGGGTGCACTCTGTTCCTGAAATAGTGTACAAAGGTCCCTCGGGGTCTTCCTCCACCTGTAATGAGCTGGACGTCAATATATGACTGAAATACTGTTTAAGCGACGTTCAATTGCAAAAACAAACAAACAAAACTTTCTAACTCCTTACATGTACTAAAATTCAGTAAAAAAAACTTCTTAATTACATTCACTTATGTTTACTCAGTTTATACTTATTTACATTCATTTATCCACTTAAATGTAAGTACAATGTACTAGGTACTAACCTTTACACACTTCTTACGTACATTCACTTCTATATAATTCACTTACTCTCTTCTTATTTACTGCTTGCACCCATTACTTGCATTCACAGATTCGTTCAATCCCTACATTCATTCAACCTGGATAACTAACTTACTTCTACATCACATACTTATTAACTTGCTACTTACATTTACAGAATCATTAATTTATAACTTACATTCACAGATTTATTAACTTTCTACTTACATTCACAGAATCATTTACTTATAACTTACATTCACAAAATCATTAACCCACTTCTTAAATCCACAAAATCATTAACCTTCTTCTTACATTTACAGAATCATTAACTTTTTACTTTCATTCATAGACTTATTCAGGCCAATTAACAATCTGCTTAACTTACATTCACAGGCTTATCTACTTTCTACTTACTTTAAAAGAATAATTAACATTTTACATACATTCCTGGCTCATTAACTTTCTATTTACAATCACAGAATCATTAATTTTCTACTTTCATTCACCGACTTGTTAACTTCTTCTTACATTGACAGAATCACTAACTTTTTACCTACATTAATAGAAATATAAACTTACATCTTACATTCACAGACCTTTTAACTTACATCTTAATTCACAGAAATATCAACTTACTTTTTGCATCCACATACTTATAAACATTATACTCAACTTCTATAATTACAAGTATCGAGATTAGTTGTGTGTCATAGAATTTCTAACAATTAAAGCTTCTTTTGTGTACTTTGCAATATTCAGAAGAATACT
>JAULCC010138031.1:0-11091 GCA_032358795.1 Nuttallia obscurata
ACACCATATATGTTCGATCACAGAACCATTAGAATGCAACTTTATTAGGAAACTTTATAGCTTAAAATTAAACAAAAAACACGTAGCATGGTGAACCTGTATCATTCATGATTTTTTTAGAAATTCGCCTTGCGATGTGTCTTTGCTATACATTTTAAAGAATGATTAATAATAAACAAATCCGCCAAACAATCTTGATTCGCTAAAATTGTGACAAACGGGCACTTATCCGCAAAACATGTCTTTTTGTTATTGATAGGTCAATACATAACACCAGAATTAAGATCAAGTTCAAAATAATTATGGTAAACTCAGTACTGGCTTGTTTTATTTGTAAAAATTTTCTTTATATTACCAAATATTTTTATTTTCATTGACCTTTTCATGAACTCTTATTCTGAATTGATTGACACTGAAACTTACAAGTAGATCCTTCTGGAAAGATAATTAGATTTCGTACTATTGTGTCAGGAAGATTAGATAATGTAAATTATTTCTGTCTTCGATGTCCTGTTTCTATTTTACATTGAATGTTCCTTATGTGGACTTGATCTTTCAACAGAGTTTGTGCCCTTTTTTGATTGCTTTAAGACAACAATTGTGACTGTAGGTAGCTGACCACGATCAATGTAAAACTTTCAATTTTTAAAAAGTGTGTGTACACATAAACTTATTAGCATTGGCCTTGGAAACTTCTTTGCCACTATCGTGAATTCAAAGCATTGTATTTTTGCATGGTGTATCTGCGGTATTATCGTACTGAGTCCCAAAATACGTAGCTGTGTTCTACCTTAATCCAACTGGTCGGTGCTTACTTTACACGGAAATATCTACGCCCCACGAAACAGCTGATCGATTTTACATTCCTCTCTGAAGACATGTTCTATGATCGGTTGCGTATTACTAGGATGTTCTTTCATTAGAGGGTCATTATCTGTTAGTGAAAACGCCTTCAACCTGGCAAAATAAAAATTGTTCACCTCAAGTTAACCACATGCCCAATAAATATATAGATGCTGTGGATATGTATTAATAAACATCTTAGGTATTCATATACCAGCTAGGAAGAGTGGAGTGCAAAAAAGAGATTTTCTACTGCTGAATCTGACAAGAATATTTGTGTTGATTACAATGGAATTTATCCCGAAATATGTTACACACAATTTGCTCTTCTTAACTGAAGATGTAAATGTACTTTTTATGATTGTTTGCAAGTTAAGTTCGGCTATTTTTAATGATCGGACCACCACGACCAATGCCGTAGAGAAGTACACTGAAGAAACAAACTGTCAGTTTTTTATGTGGGTTCCAAATTTTAATTGTTATATTTAACAAGCTTAAACATGCTTAAAGTGTGCAGTTTGTCGTGTATAAGCTTCATGTATAAACATAGTTTTAAACAGTCGACTCCTTACGACCTAAAAAATTAACCCAAATACAATAAAGCAATGTTTTAAAGAAAATAGCGTTATGCTGTCCCTTTAGAAAGGTTACACCTATAGAAAGCATGCATATTTCATTTTGGGGACATTCATATAAATGTTTTAAACATCATGTCAACATTTCTCTTTTGATCATACTATAACATGTTCATGCTTACAAAAGTATCTGTCGCATAAGTTAATGTAGAATCAGGCAGTGCGATATGTATAGCATCACGCTAAAACATATGAATTTCCTTGACATCGCTTGCGTTGGGAACACAGCTTGCTAGGCAGAAACGCTCATTAATCACCTCAACAAGAGGCTGTGGTTAAATCCTGGATCAACGAACACCCCGATATCGCCAATACCTGGTTAACTTCCGCTTTGATAGTGTACGTCATACGCATCTAGTACTGTACGTCAGACATTCTTTAAACAATCCAAACTGGACGTTGAAAAACAATCGTCCCATAGCATGTGAACTACATGCTAATTCTTTTAATTGTTGTGCTAGTTCGTGAAGTAATAAAATTTCTTGCTACGGCTGCAATGTTTAAACATGAGCGGAGTATAAAAAAACTCAAGCAAAATGTTGAGACAGCTTTATGTTGTGAACCTTGTTCCTCAGTCGTAACCTTTAAAATACGGTGGACTTTTCATATTCAAATGTAAATTTTTGTAATGTTTGAAAACGTTTCTTGTAATCATTCAAATGTGTGCATTTCATTATTCTAACCTCGGCAATGTTGGTGCAGTAATATATAGAGGATATCTGAGGAGTTTTCACTTTATATAAAATTTCATTAGACGAGTCCAGGAATCTGTATTAAGCGAGCCTATAGCAATCCCTTGCTCTGCTTGAAGATTTTACAAGTACAGCTAAACAAAACGAGTGAAAATAGACAAAATGTTATTCTAGAGGAGTTCGGGATGTACTCTTCTTAAATGCACTCTATTCTCGTACGACGTCTAAACAAAAATAACCTCGTTGAATGTTCACAACACCTTTCATTTGTCTGGTCCTTTTGAAAATGCATCTTTACAACAACATGGTCAAACTCACTTTACCTCACGTACGCAGTATCCGCTAGTACGCAGTATCCGCTAGTGAGCAGTATCCGCACGTACGCAATATGTGCGATAAAGTCTGCTGTAACAGCTCTGGTCTCATGATTATAAAACATTTTTCGTGCTCAACTCGCTTTGAGAATATAAATTAAAGTGCTTCTTTTAGTAAAGTTTTTTTAGATAAAACATTTTCATGTAAATATGAACATGTAAACGACCAATGAATATGAGTTGACTATTCATTTGAATGTAAAATATGAAAGCATTTGTTGTTTTAAACATTTAACATTTCAGCATGAACCTGAATTGAGCACAATTTTTTTATAATCACAGGGCCTGTTAAGCTCGTATATATAAAGTCATATTATTTTAGTTTAAACAAATGTAAATCACAATGAACAAACTTATGAAACAATGCCTCATTTGATCTATTACGTCAACACATTTGAACTTAAGCTGAACACACCAATAGGCGACGGTATTTCTAAAGTCGGATGCGACTCTAAAACAGTTTATGTATACAAACATTTGAAATGCAACATACCATTCCGTATATTTGTATGTTAGAGTACAGAAATTATGAGCTCTCCAGACAATGCTTTATGAAGACGCCCCAGGAAACGTTCGACATTTGTAGGTAGTTATGCACCTGAAAAACCGTGTGATGAGTATATGAACGGTCTTGTTATTATAGTTATAGAGCTAGTGTAAAAAGGTGAAGATAAATGATTAACATTAACATTATCACAAGAAGTTCTAGTTTTGTTATAAAGGAAAAGATGATGCGATAGAAAATATGATAAGGTAAGGGTTTTTATAGTAAAGTAACAACCACTGAAAAAGAAAGCTAATTTTTGATGACTGAATACCTCGTGGGAACACCAATACTCCCCTATTCATCATCCTTAACCCTTAGTCTGCTGAAAAAATCGTCGTCTGCTCAAGCGGTCGTCTGTCTGGATCTTAAAATTCATCGGATTCGTCCAATATTTGGAGAAACAAGTGGCCGAGTGTCAAACAGGCTGGATCCGGATAATACGCCGAGTTACTCGGCGGCTTATCTTGATGCAAACTGTTTGCGTATTCTATTACGGTCGCGCTTACCAGGCTAAGGGTTAATCTTAGTCTTCAGACAGGTAGACTACTCGTAGCCATAAGGTACCTACATTGCTGCTCACCCGACCATACCAGCAAAGCTCTCATGGGGACTCAAACTTTATATCAGGACGTGGATGCCTGAGCCCCTGAGCTATCTATGCTTTAACATTATCATATGACATGACATATAATCATTAATGTATTGAGTTAATAAGAAATTAAATTTGGAAAGTTACGAATTGAGATCATTATTCTTTCATGTCAAACTTTCTTGCTCTAGAGCATTTAAAAGAAAACCATGGTTCCATTAAAAGCACATATCTCAATAAATGGTTTTCTGACCGGACATTCCTTATTTGTTTTGTTTTCTTCTGAAAATATTTCATGTCCGTTTGTTTAGCACCTTATTGCAATACTCGTAACCTATTCAAGATACCAAACAAAATAATTAACATAATTCCGTGAGGTTTCCAGTTGTTGACGAAAGTACATCAAGAAATTCCAAAAGCTCAGCTTGAAACTTTCAAAACGATAAGTGCAGCACATGATCTTATATTAATGAGTCGCCTAATTTTGCCAATCTAGATTCTCCTAAACCATACAAAAACTTATTAACGCAGATCCAAGGACTAGCAATGGTTAAAAGCATTCTCGGTATCATATAGTAATTTGAAATCGTCATATAATCAGATCCCCTGTTGTTAATAACTTCACTAATAGCATGCTAATCACTCACAAGAAATGTCAGCTGAGGGAGAATATATAAATACTCAGGGCGAAATGGAAAACTTGAACTTTGTTCCAGGTAGGGAGTTAACATATGCATGCATTTAGGCGACAAAGTCATGTCGATGGTGTTGATGATGCTAGAATGCACCCTTGCCATAGAATGAGACAAAACGAGTTGAAAAAACACAAAAGAACAGTAGTAACAGTAAACTGCGATATTTCTGACGTAAACGTGAATATCTTCCGAAGTCAGACCTGGTGACATTCTGATGTATGAACTATTATTTGTACATCTGATTTTTTATCATATAGAAGTATACATCCTAACAAAACTGCACGGTCTTACAGTATCCCATTATGATTAGGTAAGCGCTTGTTAAAAACCATTTGAAAACTTCGGCACAGGAATTCAGCCAAATATTGATTATTCTGATAAAATTAAAACGGCGAGTCATTTGTTGTATGACTTTTTGTTAAGAATGAAGATGTCAGTAATACGGGACAGATCTATCAGAGATTTGTACTTGGTACAATGTACACATTACTCGTTAAAATAACACCTTACAAGCTGAAAAAAGGGTACAAAGAAATTGATGTTAATTCAGTTTTAGAGTTTATTCTGGCGTTGATTTGTAAATCTTCCGCAGCGAGACCTAGAGGCAGTAAGATATATAAGCTATCATTTAGACATAGGGCTTCTTTAATCAAATAAACGTAGATAATTAAACAGTTTCGCTGGCATACACTATGCTTACTCGATGAAGTTAACGCCTGTCAAAGTTTGTTTGTATGCGTATGAATAAGGCCAAATCTTACTAATTCTGAACGTCAAAATGGTTTATTGTTTTAAGAATTAAGATGCGAGAAATGTAGAAGATGTTGAGCAGATGTACATGTTAAACCTTACTACGAAATACCTCGCATTTAATAATCTCCCTGCTACAGAGATACAGGCGTGAGAATGTTAACCTACGATTTTGTGTTAAATACTAGTATTTCGAAGTAAGGCCTATTGACATTCAGATACATATCTAATAATGTATGGATCTTATTTCCTGTATTTTAAAATTAACAGTAACAGAACAGTTTTAGTAACATACATGTATATCTATTGTCTTAACCAACTTGCTTGTTCTCGAGGATAAGAGGAAAAGCTAGTACATCTCAGTTTATTTTTTCTGAGAAAGTAACAATCATCGTTAATACACTGGATGAGAGAAATGTAGCCGAGTTTGGCATATGCATGTATTGCAATGCTGTCGCACACATTTATCAACTGTTTCTAATGAGTTGTTAAAGAGATTCAGACATTAACTGTTGATTTTCAAAAGTAGACTCGTTTTTTCTCGATTTGTTTATACTTGGTCTTATGCATAAACATATTCACCATAACACACCAGTTAGACAATTAATTATAAGCTCCAATTGTGGGACGATAGGCAGTAGATCCAGGTGTGGCTAAGTATATATATAACATTCTTTGGTTGAATCAGAAGAGAGAACACTCGTCGTTAGATACAATAGAACCATGTGTATGATGAAATAGGTGTTAGAAAAAAAAGTCAATGTTCTCGCAGGTATGGCTGCTTCTCAAGTAAGAATAAAATCAGTATAGAATTAAAGTAAAATTAATCCACGTTAATAGAATATACATGTATACTGAAACCTTAATCTTAAAATAATATACCACACATACATTTATCATTCTACTTGAATTTTGTTACCCTAACCTCTATTGATGCCACCAAGCAACGGGGCATCGACGTTTAAATTCAGCATTGTGTTTGTCCTTTTGCTTAACTTCGTAGACTGACAGTACCATCATCAGAATGTAATAGACTAGCAGGTGAAAGTCTTGTTTAGAGTGAATAAGATAAGGTAAGACTAGTCTTTGCTAATGCTTATATGTTTTATTGCTTTATGAGAAATGTTTTCTGATATCAGAAAGTTAACTACAATCGATAAGTAAAATAACAGGTCTGATCCAGTTCTAATTTGTTATGACAATAACTCCTTTGATCAATTTTTGGATCAAAGTTATAACGGTATTGGTTATTAATAACTCAAAAGTATTTGTTATTCTAAAATGTTTGGATAAGAATTTCATATTTTCGCAATAACGTAGGTATGCAAATTAATTATTTTCTTACTTGAAGTAACGAGTACATTTATAATGACAAATAATTTCAACATTAGAAGATCAAACTTATAATTTTGATTTTCTTAAAAACGTTTTGCTTTAAGACTAAAGAGCTTAAAACAAGTGAGCGTGTTTGTTCAGAAATTAAATGATTTTAAAATGATTTTTCATTAATTATTGGTGAGAATTAAAAAAAAATGTTTTTGATCCTATAAAAATCTGTATCAACGTTTGGTTCACTTTTATAATCAGGATCTATTCCTATAACGCAATTTGTTTTAACTTTTAAGTGAATAGACAATCATTTCTATGTGACCTTCTGTTCTGTTTCTGTAATTATCCTAAACATCAAATACAGCATGTTGAAGATGTCAAAAAATAATTATTTGGTCCTGATTCTGATCCAGATTTTGAAAGATTTGTGAACATGTGTCATAGTAAGAGTATTTTCTTAAACCAAACAACAACGTTCGACACCTAGAACTAACATAATATATCAGGGATAACAGATACAAAAGTCTGACTATTAAGTAAGTCCAATCAAATAAAAGAGCAAAATGTGTCGCTAAGACTTACAATTAAATACTAGGAATAGCATAATTCATTTACCGATGCTGGTAGCAAAATCTTAGTATCAAATAAGTAATCCCAAAAAAAATAGCAATGTATGACGCCGCCAAGAAGTCACATGAAGCACGATGGATAACATATTTCCTCAACCGAGGCTGGTAGCAAAGTCTAAGTATAAAATAAGACAGCAAAATTATACAGCTTAATTAGCAAAGAATAAATAAATTAATACAACGAATTGGCAATATACCATTACATAACATTCATGAAACTTCGCAAAAGGCTACTAATAGAAGGAGTTGTGATACTGTCGAGCAGGAAAATGGATTTTTTAGAAACAGCTCTCTGAAACAAACTAACAGGTAATGTATAACTGATATATACATAGGGATCATAGTTTGTTAAGACAGTGGACTTCTTGTTTTAGTTTTTATTTGATGTCTATATATAGACATATGAAGAAAAATAAGTTGGACAATGCCAGTTTGACAACATACGAAATCCATGTTAGTATTCCATTCTGCTTTATAATAGAATTACTTTAGAGGTCCCTGTCATTTTATTATCATATGGAATTAATGCAAAGCTAACTGGTGACAACCAACTGAAGTATCTTTCATTTCATTTGCCGAAAATATGTTGCTTTATCGCATGTTTGGTCTATATCTTAGATCTCCATATCTTAGTTAGTAATACCACTTAATTAAATCAGGCGATCAGATTTACATCATTTTAACCGAATACTCTCGGCCCTTCACGACACAAAGGGTCATAATTCTAATAGGAAATGAAAAAAAAGAGGCGGTTCATATGGTGGTTACAAGTATGTGAAAGTTTGAAAACATTCCGACTATTGGTTTAGGAGGAGTTTAGGACACAAGTTTTTTTTAACACAAAATGATACAAATGGTCATAAGTCCCATAGGGAAAAAATTAAATAGGAGGCGACCATCTTCATATAGAGGTTATTAATATGAGAAAGTTAGAAAACATTAGGCTATTGGTTTAGCAGGAGCTGAAGACACAAGATTCTGTAACCTATGGGACGGACGGGAGGGACAGACTAGGGCAAATCTATATCCCCACCCCCCAATGTGGGTCATAAAAGGCATTTAGCTGACATTTCAAAACATTAAATGTGGTCTCCGTCTTTTCTTACTTCAAGCACGAAATATGTTATCAAATGATGGAGGCAAGCATGAATACCCAAATGGTTTGGAACATAACATCAACACTATACAAGTATATACAAGAATATTTAATGATTTTCATATAAGTGCGCATTATCTAGTCAGCAGTTTCTGTGGTATTGAGTTAGCTGTCATCATATATATGCCTACTTTGGCTATCAAATTGCATAAGATGTGTGATTATGCAACGTTGTATGAGCTAAAGAGAATACACCTGACAGTGATTTCGAAGATGTACCATTTTCTGTATATTTCTATGTGTATGCCAATGTATATTTTCTCTTTTTCTTCTTATTCTATTATCGTCACAGAGGGCGTTAATGTCAAGACAGATGTCTTCAAATGCATTCCTCCAAATGTTGAACTGGTCGGGAAATCTTTCGCTGCCAGTCTTTGGCAGGATTTCTTGTACATATCAATTTATCTCGTGTGCATGTGTATGTATTGTTAAGAAGGCCATCTTGTGCTCGTGTTAAGCACGAGGCTAAAAGTTCACTATAGTAACGGCACTAACTGGTAGTCAGCTTTGATAAATCATAACATATAATAAGCGTGACCTTTATTTGACATCTTAAATTGGCGAGTATGAGTAATACAGAACTATAAATACTTTGTGTTCATTTTCTCTGAAGTCTTGGTAAAGATATGAATTACTATAATTAAGTCGTACACCTGATCTAGCTAATATGTGTAAATTTTCCTTGGCATTTGAAAGTGAATAAATCGGCTTTCAACACAGTTTGCCCGTAATTACATTAAAAAGTATTTAGTTAAGCTGCCAAGTTGGTTTATACGTGTACATTTGAAATGTATTACTGAATAGCTTATGCTATTTTTTTCTGAAATATTGGCCTTAAATACTAAATCTGTACTTTTTACATTTAAGTCAGGGGATTAGCATCGGTCGCATGAAATTCTCCGAAGTTTTTTCTTATTCGGCATTTAGTAAATCGATGATACAGACTTAATAAGTTGTTTTAAAGAAAACATCTTACTCGAAACAAGTTTGTTATCTTTGATGGTAGTGATAGTAATACAGATTTGTATGATGATGATTGCAAACTTACAAAATTATTCAGTTTATAAAGAAACAAGTTGCAAATATAATCAGTGTTATTCTAATGGAACAACTAAGTGTATGCAATGCAAAAACAGTATACACAGCTTGGTGTCGAGGTTCAAACACAAGGCACATTAATAAAACCAATAAGCAAATGAATGAATGAGGCTACAAGAGATTTCCAAACATTATTTAAAATAGAATAATCGCGTTCAAATGAAAGTATCTCTCAAAACGATTTTCATTCTATGTCCAAAAACTAATATTCAAAATGATAAAGATTAATTAGCCGATACATTACTAGCAGCTATGACATCATCGACAACAAACAAACAAACAAGTGACATAATGATTCTATTATGATTATTATACTTGTCTTCAACAAGCATATGTTTCCCTTTAAATGAGAATCTATTGTAACAGTCAAACCATTACTAGTACCTCAGCTAAGACAACATACTCTCAAACAACAGTCTCTTATGAATATGTTTCTTAGGCAAGCATCACAAGTTCTGTCATGTCTCCTTTCCTTGATTCTGATGTCTTATGCCTAACACATTTCCCAACAGATCCCAGTGGCATGGGTAACAGTGCTGAATGTCATACTTCACATTCATCTCTTTAGAGTTAGTTCTGAATCCCGCAGTATCACAGTTCTCTTGTTTACAAAGTTCAAAGCTGTCTTTTATCAATCTCTTTTGTGAGACTTCAAAAGAAAAGAATTATTTACTTGAAATTTGGTCTATATGTGTTAAAATTAGAAACTTGGGACAGTTTCATTAATATTCCTATGAATGAAAACGTAGGAATGCTTTTGAATGCATTTCGTTATGCGATCCTAGGCGCCTGTTAGCCTTATACATCACCTAAAGTTAGGAGCGATATCGCTCCTACAACAGTTCAATGAAATAATGTTAAAATGCACTTAGGAGAGCACAACACTCTTAAGAGCGATATCGCTCCTTGAAATGTTTATGAAACGGCCACCTGTTTTATGAAATTTGTTAATTTTCATTACTTAGATATTTGTTTCTTTGTTTAATTGCATTCGAAATTTAGACCTCCGTTTATTGTTTCATGTGGCTTTGTTATCAATTTAATTAAAAAGCTGTTTGCATAAATAGTTTAATTCCTTGAGTCATATTGGACTTTAGATTGAAACATTAATAAAACCTCTTGTTTTTTTAGTTTTTCGTTTAAGAATGATTACACAGTGACATATCCGTGTAGCTGTGATATTACCTGTGGTTGGTTTCTGATAGCAGATATACCAGAGCTGGAAATGTTTATTCTGTATATAACAATTGCAAAAAAATACCATCAGTATGTTTTTTCTTGTCAGATTGCGATGTAGGGTAAAGGATAGAACAGGTGCAACGCAGTAGGCTAATGTATGATTACTCAAGCACTCCTATCAGATAAACTGGAGGTCAAAGAAAACTTGCGATAATATTTGTAAAATTAATAATAACGGTGCAAGAACACGTAAATAAAACTATCCATTTGATATCTAAAAATAATACGTGTTTAGATTTAATCAGTAGTTAAAAATGTTGTTATGTAAATTTTTATATACTTAACATTATAATTAAATAAATAGTTTCGTTATTTATAACAGATAGTTCAAGGCCGCAGAGATGTAGTGGATATAGAGTGTCGTCCTTGCTCTCAGGAAGTTGCGAGTTTGACCCCTTTTGTGGTCCTTTCTCCTGTTCTACATTTGACTGGTTCTATGCCGGAAATGGACTCTTCTAGAAGCCACAGTTTTCAACGTAATCGATCTGAGAAAAAGGTTTCAGTTTAAACTATTA
>JAULCC010138142.1:0-13639 GCA_032358795.1 Nuttallia obscurata
ATATATATTTATATCCTTTTGCCTCTGCGTTTTGTTTCGACAGAGATGCAGTCACTGTGTGTGTTCTTATGTGTTACTTTATTCAAAGTTCTGTTATCTTACAAATAATTAAAAACAAAATAAAGAAAGGACAGAGAAACATTAAGAGTAATGTGGTTTATAGAATAGAATCTTACATTCGTGGTCATGGTATATTGAAAATATAAAATCTTGTACAGTTTCTGACTTTCTATATTTTTCAATATATCATGACCACTCATGTGACAAGAATGTTATCTATTTTAAAAAGAAGCCACAGAACACAACTTTTCACTCTCTGTTTGCATTAGCAAAGCTGTTAAGAGATTCAAGGGAAAAACTGGTATCTACTCAAGAGAGACGACAGATATAACAATGCAAAATGCAGTTCACCTGAAACATGACAAGTGATCTTCCTTTGAACAAACGAAAATTGGGGTCAATTTCGACGTTACAGTGGCATTTACCAGTATTTACCCAAGTCTGCCAACTATTCAACTCTTGTAAGACACATTTCAACCAGGAAGACTTTGTGGAAATTTGGGGAAATTGCATTTTTTAAACTTCATTGCATAATATGAAACAAAACTATTTATTGACACAAACAAACACACAAAATTTGGTAATAGATTGTTTCTTACATTAGCACTATGTGTTCAATAGAAAACTTTCTAATTCATTCGCAGTGTTTTGACACAAACATGTCCAATCAACAGAAATTTCTGTCTTAGTCTACTATGGACACAAAGGCAAATTATTGATGCCAATCACAAAACATATTCAAAAATCATTTCAATTGGATAACCAACTGTTTTAAGTATTTTTCAAAACAAATTCCAAACCAGACAAAATTTGTGTTGACTATGGCAAAGTAATGGATAAAGTAAAATAACAGCTAAAATTGTGACAACCTGTATTATTAAACCTTCATATTATATCCCGATTGGCAAAAACTTGATAACTTTAATGAATACAGACCTTTGACCTGCATTTTAAAACATAAGAGAAAAGTTTTAAATGGTTATAAATCGTACAACATTTATAAAAGTGTCTATGGTATGTTATAGGGAGATATACTGCAAACAAGAGACCCTCATGGGCTTGCGCTCTACTGGGTTGGCTTATTTGGTTATTTTCTGTCTCATGTTGCAATACATCAAGTAGATACTGAGATATAAACTAAAATGTACAGAAAATATTTTTCATATATATAATCATTTAACAAACAATAGTATAACAGTTATAATGTAGCCCAGCAGTCATAGACAAAATATTTAAGATGAAAAATAAGTATAAATATTTTTATTTCATTCAAGATAGACTAAATTATTTAGTTAGATGTTATTAATAGGTAGCCCTGTACGAAGTTTCAATGCAATACATATAATACTTACTGAGATGTGTGTAATGTATTGCTATACAATATATTGTTAAACAGGCTATAGTCCCTTTATGCCATTATACTCCCACTGATAAGAGCCTGCAGATCAGTCATGTATTAGAAGTCAGAGAGTTAACATTAAATAGTTGTAGTAAACACACACTTGTGTCTGTTATCATTTGTCTCCTGACAATACTCATTTGAGTTATAATACAACAGTACTACAACATAAACATAACAATACAACAATGTGGATCTATATTTTTGCAAAGAATTTAATGATTATCTAACTAATGTTTGAATTAAGTGAAGATCTTATAAAAAATGAAGGTGTCATTATGTTAACAAGCTGCACTGCAGCAATTTTTCCTAATTTAAAGGGACATAATCTAGTCATGCATGAGGATATCTGGTTGGTTTTCGATATGAACCAAGATCTCATTATTATTCAATAAGTTTGATGGATATCAGATATCAAATGGAGGCTCTTTTGTATTATACAAATTTTGATAGTTTCAGGGGCCATAACTCAGCCTTTAGCCAGTAGAACTAATTTGTTTGTTTGTTTATTTGGAATTTAATGTCACTTTAACAGTATTTCAGTCATAATGAGATGTCTAGCTCATTACAGGTGGAGGTAGACCCTGGGGGACCTCTGTACACTATTTCAGACACAGAGTGCACACGGGTAGAACCACAAACCTACCGCAAGCCAGCTGGAAGTCTTCCTCACTTGAAAACAGTAGAACTAAAAAAGGAAAGCTGTCAATACCCTCCATAATGGAAATAAACTTTGAGGAAAACTGAGCTGCTGTCAAAATTGTGTAACATATCCGTCACAACAATTTTTGTCTTACATTGTTTTATCACACGACTTCCAGTCTGGGAGTGATATAAAAAGCCTTGTATAATTTTCAATGTATAATTTGTTATATATCGTGACCATTCATACATATGGCATACATTGATAGACAGCAAATTCTTAAGTCTTGCCTCATTCCCAGAGTTTATCTAATTTGAAGTAAATTCCTCATTTTACTAACATTGATCATTGTGTAGGTTATCAAATCAGTTAAACTTACCACCTATTTTTTGGAAAAAGTTTGTTTCATATGAAATTAATGAAATTGTATTAGAAATACTTTTCCTCGTTCATTGACCTGTCACCAAATTACACCGTGTCTAGATCAAAGCACTAAAGTGCTAAGGGTTCAGTTAGTGTTACTTCTGCTTAAAACACTTGTTTCCAGAGTATTACTCTGTTGTAAAACAATTCTTACATTCATGGTCATCTTATATTGAAGAGTTTCATTTTGTACAATTTCTGACAACTGGTTTTATATGTTCAATATAACATGACAACTCATGTGAAATCCTTTATTTATAAAAAGGGTCCCTGGATTTTATGCATGCCAGATCTTTTATGCAAGCTAGCAGCTTTTGACCTTCTATTAGACAGTTCATGTGCATTAGTAAAAAAAGCCAGCTTAGACAAAAATGCTGATGCAGGACAGAAATTTCTTCAAAGTAACTCTAACAAAGTAAAACAAATAATCACATTACTTCAGGTCTGGGAGTGATATAAAAAGCCTTCTATATTTGTTGATGTATCACCAATTATTCATCGTGAGTACATTATATATTGAGGTATATTGATAGACAGTGACGTCATAAAACTTGGCTCATTCCCAGAGTTTTATCTAAAAGAAAATGCCTCATTTAACTTACATTGAACCTTGTGTATGTATTCAAATCAGTTAAATTTTGACTAAGAACACCACTTATTTATATAATGTGTTTGTTTCAAATTAAATTGTATTGGAACTACTTTTACTTGTTCATTGACCAAATTACACTATGTTTATATCAATGCACAGTTTAGATAATGGTATGTCTGCTTAAAACACTTGTTTCTAGAGTAATGTGATAAAAAGAATTATATTTGTGGTCATTGTATATTGAAAATATAATTATCACATGACCCGCCTTGTATTCTATTCAATATACCCATGTCATATTCTATTATATTACACGTGTTACATATCACAAACCGAATCACAAAAATGTATTCATGTTAACTCTGTGTGATGTCATTTCTGAATGACAGGTGTCTAATTGTTTTCCAATTAATTTCTCTTGTTAATTTCTTACAATATATTAATACAATAATTATTGTTATATATACAACTCTTTTTATAATTTCAATATACCATAACCACTTATGTGAGATCCTCTATATAAATAACACAAACATATGATGGTGACAGAGAAAATCAAAATTTATAAAAAAGCAATGCAGTCCTTAAATGAATAATGACAAGGATTTCAGGAAATATAAGAGTAAAATTTGTGAATGTTAAATTATAAATCTTGTATTATGAAGAAATGTACATGTAACATTGGCAATAAAATATTACGATACTAAGTAAATTTGCCACCTTTGTAATCACTTCTTTTAGCAGGTAGGTCAGAAAATATCAATATGAATACTTATGTTGCTGTGTTGTATATATTCAAATTTGATGCATTAGAGACAGGACTCATAACTGACTGTCAAACTGAGAGCTGCAAGTTTGATCATTGATAGATACTGAGACAAACTTTGGAAAAAAATCAGATGGATCATAGGATGGGGGGAGAGACAGGTGACCAAACAGACAGATCAGCTATATATTACAATATGCTAGTCCTAAGTATCAAGGTAGGGTAAAAATACTTCCTCTTAATACCACACACATATTCACAGATGTGAACATTTCTTTAGAAGATTATAATTATTGATACACTAACATACTTTTACAATCAAACAACCAAAGAAAATTCAATATGAACAATTGCTTTTTATTTCCATCATTGTAATACATGAATTACATGACAATTGTCAATGATAAAAGATTCTGAAGCTTTAATGAAACTATATGTATACTTAATGATAAGAACAAGGAATCCAATATAACTTCATGCTCAATCACAATCTTTGCGAGTGCAAACATTTTCAAATCACAAAATTTGATATTTACTTGCAAGTTTCAATCGTGTTTTGCTACCATAGAAATAATATTACCATGTGTATTATCTCAAAGAGCCTACCAATCATTTCCTCATAAAATGTCAAGTCATTTACATGTAATAAAGCATTCAGCATTTAAGGAAATTACCACTAGGTATGATCTAATTCACTTTTAGAAAAATGCAAGCGTCTCGAAGAAAAATATCGCAGTTTTAGACTTTAATTTGCATTTTGCCTGTTTTCATGAGAACATGGTTTCTTTATGAACTGTTCACAGACTGAATGCATTTCAAACATTCCATGGTATTATATCAAATGAGCGTCCATTGAATGCTTGTATTGTAAACACACACTGAGATTATCTAAAACAAAAAATTTCTAAATCCCACGAGTCAGGAGTAGTCATCATCATCATCATTATCACCATTACTGTGCTGTGGTTGTTGTTGTTGTTGTTGTTGCTGCTGTTGCTGTAAAACTTGCTGCATCTGTTGCCACTGTTGCTGCTCAAGCTCTGCCTGTTGTTGTCTTGCCTTTAAACATAAAAAGGCATCATTAAAGAAAGTCTTTCTGGAGACAGATTTATACACTCACTACCTGTATAGCTTAGCCCAAACTTGAGGGTTGTTTAGTCCAAACAAGACGTAGCTTAAAATCTTGTCCAAAACCATACAATTATAGCACTGTTTTGCCCAAAACCAAACAGTACCCTAATTCTAAGGTTGTTTCATCCAAAACCAGACATAGTCCCAATTCTATAATTGTGTTATCCAAATCCTGCTGAGACATAGCCAGAATACATACCAATGTATTTTAATATGTGAATGTTTAATTATGTATAACTTGCTACAATACTGACCAAGATATTGAAAAATTCACAACTTTTAACCACAAAATATGGAGATAATTTTGCCATCTAGGGTTCTCTTTCATGATTTTCCTTTGTCAGTTGTCCAAGTTCTTCTGAATTGCCTTCAGTGTAGTTGGAGTTGAGACAAAAAGAATGAGAAAGTAAAGGGAGGTAATTTGTGTCACAATACAATGTAGATTATGATTAACATAACACTGCATATATTACACAAACGAAAGTATATCATTTTTATAACAGAGTCTGTTTTCTGGTCGGAAGCTTATAAACATTTCACCTCGAATCTGAGTGCCCAAGCATCTGATTGGTCAGATTTGATCAGATGCTCAGAGTCAGCCAATAGGATTTCCAGAATCTGAGAACAAACTTATCCCTGACCAATTGGATGCTTGAGTACATTCTCATACTTAACATCAAATGCTTATAAGCACTGGGCCAGGCTTTTAAATCAGCATATTTTTATCCAGTTATTACTGAAAATAGATTGTGATACCAGGCTCCTGTCTTATTTGTTCCTTTACAATTTTATTTTTCAGCACTGAAAACAGCATGACAATAGCTGACATGATGAATAATGTTTTATTATTTTCAATTTAAGAGTAAAGCTTTGGATAGATTATTAATACGCTTTTTCAGAAATCAAAAACACTAGACATAACTTACACTGGACTACAGCATGGATGTCAAACTCTGTAAATGATAGCACCCAACCCTAGCAAATTTGAAAATATCCCAAGAAAGGTGAACAATCCTTAAAAATGAAACTATTCTGATTCCTTAGGTCACAAACTTTTTTGAAGGGAAATAATAATCTATCATTGTACACTGACTCATATACCCATAAACAGCCTACAAAAATACTGTACTCTCGCAAGATCACCTTCACCACTTCTCTCCCAAACACATCAGCAATAAGGGATTAGGTTTTTTTGTTTTTTTTAGGAACTACCTGACATTCTCTGGCAAACTAAACAAGAAAATAGTAAGTAGTGAAACTTCTGAAATCTGTACTCCGGAAAACCGGATTTCTTTAAAAATCTGAACAAAATTCATGGTCCTGAATCATCTGTTCTTTATTTTAGATAAAAAAAACTTCCTTAAACTGGAACCTCCGAATTCTGAAAACCAAACAAATATTTTGTAATTTTCCATTCCGGATCATTAAAAATTACCCCGTTAAACAGAACCAGAGACTGAACATATCTCGGGTCAAACGTTATACACAGGCATTTTGACAACTAACACTGTTAATTGACATTGTGACATTTATTGGGATTTTTTGTGCTACATGTACAATATGAAGGTAAGAAAATCACTATATACAGTGTACAGTGGCGGAGGCATGTTTGAGTAAACAATTAAATGAAAGTTTACCAATTGAGAAGGGGCTGTTAACACAATGTTTCTGATTTTAGGAAAAGGTTCAGATTTTATGATAAACGTATTTTCAGTTTCTTTTATCAGGCAGTGAAATCATTCTCATTGCCTACCTATTTAATTTTGTCATTTAAATGAGTATCAGCATTTATTCTTTTGCTTAACAGGAAAATATGATTTACACATCACCTTTGAACACGAGGACCAGTAATCGCCCACCTGAGTATGCTTTTCAATGTTTTCTATATAACTATATAAGGAATACTGGCCCAGCCCATGGCGGCCATGTTTTTTTACATATCATTATTCTTTGAACAAATTTGGTAGAGGTCCACACAAGGATCATTTCTGTGAAATTATGTTGAAATTGGACCAGCAGTTTTTGAGAAGAAGATTGTCTAAGTTTTCTATATACTTATAGCTATATAAGGAAAACTGGCCCCCACCCCTGGCGGCCATGTTTTTTGACATATCATTATTTTTTAACAATTTTGACCCAAGGATCATTTCTGTGAAATTATGTTGAAATTGGACCAACAGTTTTTTAGGAGAAGATTGTTAAAGTTTTTCACTTCCCTTGCCATGGCAACCAGAAATCTTCATGGAATGGAATTCTTTTAACAATTTTAAAAGGGGAACATCCAAGGAATATCCCAGCCAAGTTTCATCAACTTCCATTCAGTGGTTTCAGACATTAGCCAGACACTGGACGGGCCCATCCATCATAACACATCCCCAGAGCCTTTGGCTCAGTTGAGCCAACAAAAAACAAAAACAAGAGGGTCATGATGAATATCATAGCCGTAACCCTAAGAGGCCATGTTTTTTTTACAGATCAAAATAATTTGAACAATCTTTTTAGAGGGTCATCCAAGAAACATTTATGCAAAATTAATTTCAAATCTGGACATTAGTTGAAGAAGAAGATTTTTAAAGTTTTCATAATAAACAAAAAAGGAAAGCTGACTCAATCCCCTGGTGGCCATGTTTTTTTACTGATCAAAATAATATGATAAAATCTTAGTAGAGGGTCACCCTAGGAACATACACACCAAATTATTTTCAAATCTGGCCAGTAAGTTTGGAGGAGAAGATCTTTTATGTTTTCACAATATATTCATGTTAAACTGATTCCGCCCCTGGCGGCCATGTTTTTTAACTGATCATAATAATTTAAAAAGTCTTTGTAGAAGGTCAAAAAAGGAACACACACACCAAATTATTTTCAAATCTGCAAGTAGTTTTGGAGGAGAAGATCTTTAAAGTTTTCATTATATACATATAAAGAAAACTGACTCTGGTCCCTGGCAGCCACGATTTTTAACTGATCAAAATAATTTGAACAATCTTTGTAGAGGACTAGAGGGTCACCAAAGGAACACACACACCAAATTATTTTCAAATCTGGCCAGTAGTTTTGGAGGAGAAGATCTTTTAAGTTTTCATTATATACATATATGGAAAACTGACTCTGGTCCCTGGCGCCCATGCTTTTTAACTGATCAAAATAATTTGAACAATCTTTGTAGAGGGTCACAAAAGAAACAAATACACCAAATTATTTTCAAATCTGTCCAATAATTTTGGAGTAAGTTCTCACTATATAAGGAAAACTGACTCCGCCCCCCCTCCCCAGTGGCCATGTTTTTTAACTGATCAAAATAATTTGAACAGTCTTTGTAGAAGGTAACCAAAGGAATACACACACCAAATTATTTTCAAATATGGCTAGTAGTTTTTGAGGAGAAGATCTTTTAAGTTCTCACTATATAAGGAAAACTTACTCCGCCCCCTGGTGGCTATGTTTTTTTACTGATCAAAATAATTTGAACAATCTTTGTAGAGGGTCACCCAAGGAACACACACACCAACTTATTTTCAAATCTGACTAGTTCTTTTGGAGGAGAATATCTTTAAAGATTTTTCTCTCTGTTGCCATGGCAACCAGAATTCTGCATGGAATCAAATTCTTTGAATGATTTTGAAAGAGGACCACCTAAGGAATATTCCAGTAAAGTTAAATCAAAATTGGCTTAGTGATTTAGGAGGAGATGTCGTTTGAAGCAATTGTTGACAGACAGACGGACGGCAGATGATGAGCCATCACAATAGCTCACCCTGAGCCTATTGCTCAAGTGAGCTAACAAAAACCAATAAGCTCAATCTGAAAAAAACTATAATTTCTGCACTTGCTACAACCACGGAATTATACAAGTTTACCTGTATAATTCCGTGCTACAACTGTACATGGCGATATTTTATATGCATATCTCAAGCGTTAAAATACTGGTGGCATTTCTTGCATGAACTGCTATGTGCTGTTTTTATTGTTGGTTTAATCAATGACAAAAGTGCAAATGATTATATTAACAGAAAATAATCTTTTGTATATTTAAAACTTAAGTCGTTCCATATCAGCCCCAGTAAATGAGTTGTTCATAACAGACATATGTATATTCTAATGTTCATGTATGCTATATATGACAGAAGCCTCTCTAATCTGGAAACCTCTATTAACCCAACATTTTGTTCAATCCAGAAGGATTGAGTTTTCAGAGGTTTCACTGTTTTTATCTAGTTATACCTGGGCAAACAGTTCTTGCTGTTGTCGTAACAGTTCCTCCTCTGGTATACCCAGATTCTCCAGTCTGGAACTTCCTCTTCTCTTTTTTGCTGCCACAGCTTTAGCTTCCTTAAGGACGGTTGTGGCATCTTCTTTATATGACCCAAACCCCAGGCTGTCTAGTGCTGAAAAGATGTGAAGTATATCATACAAGTGAACTTGACAATCTATCAAGGAAACTTCAGACGTTGTTAATTACTTTTTGTCTAAAGGTCCTGTACCATTTTAAATAAGAGAAAACTAAAAATGATTTTTAACTCTTTTTGGGCCAATCTTGCGGCTCGGAGAGTGAGAAGGCCAAAGTCATGGATCACGACAAGTTAAATATAATTGAATAATAAAAAAGTATATAGAATAAATAAATAATTTTTTAAAAACTGAAAAATTTAGTGAGCATAGTATGTTCACATGAAATCTGCTAAAAAGTTTTTAGCGCTAAGAGTTCCGTTTCATCAGAAATTTGGCACCAAAAGAATTAAACTGGAACATTTAGTCATGCTCCGCAGTGGGTTTTTATTGTGTTTTTTTTAAGTAATCGTATCAATATCACACCATGGTGTCTAATAATGGCTGGCCACGTCACTGTCTACACTGAGGTCCTTCTAAATCAATAAATACATGGGAACAATATTGGTGTTGAGTAACAAATGAAGTTTCTTGCTTTTTTATTTGGTGAAGTTCAGTTTGATTAATTGCCTTATTTGTCAACTTTTAGTTTTCCTATTTTGATGAAGTAAAGCCCAAAAAAAAACAATGTACAGTTTGATCTTAACAAAGGGAAATAATGTTTACCCAGATACCATATGTTGGATGAAACAGCTTCTTTAGGAAAACTAAGTCTTTCATTTAAATTATGAACAAAGGAAATGGTTCTAGCAAAGCCACTGATCATGTGCAGAGATATGTAATCTGTCAATGTTTAGATTAAAAGATTTTTCTACTTTCCTAAATTAGATATTTTCAAACGTAATTATTTTACTAATGAGAGACTTTATAACAAAAAGAAGCCAGACAAAATTTAAATGGAGTGTAATTCTATAGATTACCGTATACATATAGAACTGGAAAAATAAAAATTCATAACATCATAAAATGGACAATACATAGCAGCCTTCATTGGTCAGTTTTGTTGTATGCCTGTGACAATGCAGCTTTGTAACAATCATCAAAGGAGACATTCTGAGAAATAACAAGCATTTTTGTTGAAAATATACCCCCCCCCCCCCCGGCCAATGATGACTTGTGTTGGATTTGATGGGTTGTTTGTGAATGAAGGTCTTTATGTTAAATGTACAACTGACCAATCCCTAAACATTTTGACAAGCACCATTGCAGTATGTTGGTTCATATTTATTGCACCTGTTGAAAACTAATAAACTTAGTTGAAATGCATTGTGTATGTTTAAAAAAATGTGGAGTTGCTCTATTTTCTTCTTTAATTTCAAATTTCATGAAATTCTTCTAGCTAGTTACTGAGAAATGGCTGTTTACCAAAATTTTTCAGTGAATAATTGACCAATCCAAAAAAATGGACGGGCATCATCACAGTATGTTGGTTCATTATTTTGTAAAGTTTCATGAAATTCTACTAGCTTATTACTGAGAAATGGCTGTGAATGTAAAATTTTCAATAAAGGCAATAACTCTAAGGAAAACTGACCAATCAAAAAAAACAAATTGACCGACATCATTGCAGTATGATGGTTCATATTTATTTGAAATTTCAGGAGATTTTCCAGCTAGTTTCTGAGAAATGGCATAGAAAGAAAACACTTCAAAAAATCAAGGGCAATAATTCTAAGCAGAGACATAGCATACAAAGATAGGCAGCTATTCAGATTATCAAAATGTCACGCATGCACTTGCATGCTTCATTTTGTAGCAAATAAAAGTCTGCCCCTGTTAATCCTACCCATATGAAAAATACATTTTCTGAAAGTTCAAACATTTAACTATTGCAACTAGTAAAAATAATGTTAGTATTTTAGGTAGGTATTTTCTACAAACAATATTTAGATAATGCATTAAAACATCCTTTTGAAAAAAAAAAACTTTACGCAACAGTTTAAATTTTGAACTTTCAGGAAAGGTAAATATTGTGTATATTGAACTGATATCTTAGGAGTCTTATATGCTACAGAAATGCCAATTTTAGAAAAACACTGGGTGCATGCGTGATATTTTGACTGATAAGAGACTCTGTGTACTAATTGTGTGTAAGTTGCTTATCTCTGTATTCTACATCGCTGCTCTAAGGACAAGTGACCAAACAGGATGGGCATCATTGCAGTATGTTGGTTCATATTTACTTCAAGGCTCATGAAATTCTACCAACAAGTTACTGAGAAATGGCTGTGGAAAGAATGACAGACAGAAGCTGGAATGGATGGATGGACAACACAATTTCAATATCCCCCTCCCTATTTCTTAGGCTGGGGATAAAGAAAAACCTTAAAGACACTTTACATAATTATGTAAGCCTTAAATTATGATACCGGGTAAATGAAGGACTTTTTTTGTCACTGTCACTTGCCTTCCATATTACTGTTTCAAACAGACTTACCAGATAGAACTCACTCAAGGGAACCATGAGTAGGAGGTGCAACTCACATGACAACTATGGAAAACAAACATGAATACAAGTTATGTTTTCTTGTCTAGATTTCTGTCAGGTAAATGCTAAATGGCAACCGGTAATTGTAGGGGGCGGAGTCTAGTATGCTGAAACAAGAGATGGTCCTGCTATTGTGGGAAACAGGCAAACTATCAGACATGTATGGCATATTCAGACAGAAGAACTAAAAAGGATACTGCCTGATATGAGTGACTTTAATATTTTTGTTATTAAACAAAAATAAACAAACCAAACATACATTACCTGCCAGCACATGCTCTGGGGAAATTGTTTTCTTCATCTGTTTATTACATATATCATTAGCCTCTGTTGACACAAGATGGATGAATTCTGTGCAGCAGTTCAAGATTAATTCTCGAGCGTCATTTGCCACTCTCACATTTGGAATGATTTCCTTTATCATTTTGTTGAGCGATGCTCTGGGTATACTCAGTTCATCATCATCTCTATTATCTGCCATTGTTACTGAAGTGTCTTGGGATAACAGAACTTTATTTCAAAAGAAAACTCCTGTGGTCAGATGTCAATGATTTATCAGCATGGTATCTAAAAAAATGAAAGTCAATGTTGAGATCTGGGGATGTGCCAGATAGAATCCACTCAACTAGTACCAGTATATTATCATATAATAATTATTATCATTACACATCATATGCAGGAATGTTCTACAACAAAACATTTGTCAAAAGCTGACAAGTAGGCTAGTCAACACCTGTTTGTTGTGATTATCTATAAGCATGTGCTTAATTCTGTTGATTAGTGTATAAAATTGACTATATACATACTGAATACTCATTGTTATGCAATGTATTATTTAGTTTAACAAGTGCTTATGACTAGCTTTAATCTAAGGCTTGTATACACACTTATTTTGACACTCGGGTCTGTTTCCTAGGTGGAGCAAGTACTTGGTGTCTAACAGGCCTCAAATCTACATATAGAGAAACTGAGTAGAGAAAAAATCTTCGTTTTTCAGTTTGTCAACTTTTTGTACAAAAAGCAAATATATTGACAAATTATACAACAACTTGAATAAAAAAAATAAAACCTTGTGTTGTCAATGTTCGAAAAAATAACCTGTCATCTGTATGACATCATTCATATGGAAATTGAATTCAGAATTCACCGAGCTGTCTTGCTAAATATCGCTACATAGCAAATGGCGGAGAATAGAACAAGGGAAGTAATACCGATAGTAAAGAAGATGCATATACAACTACATATGCCTGGTGTTACACCGACTTTGCAAATTTATAATTAGATCTACCCGTAAAAGATAGATTTTGAGTAATTTTCATGCAATAAATGTCTTAGTTTCTCTGTTGATAATTATATAACAGTGCATTTATAAACGTTTAATGTTGACATAAAGCATACAAATTTACAGAGACAAGATATACCAAACAAGTATATTAATTAACGTCGGATAGATCTAGATCTAGACATAAATAAAACAACGTAAACAAAATAAAATATTAATAAATTAGCTACCAGGGCTATTTTCCGACAGATAAACTTGTAATTATTTTTTCATTATTTATTTATTTTTACTTACTTACTTACTCACTGACTTTATTTATTTACATATTTAGATCTATTTATTTTTATTTATTTATTTATTTATTTACTTATTTTTACTTTTTTTTATTTATTCATTCATTCATTCATTCATTCATTCATTCATTCATTCATTCATTCATTCATTCATTTATTTATTTATTTATTTA